>DWEJ01000010.1:0-28098 GCA_018245835.1 Mysoria sejanus stolli | reverse complement strand
GTAATACATATAATTTTTAATATGAATCAATTGATTTTTTTCACTTAAGAAACAAATGATAGGTTCTAGGAAGAAATCACTGTAAAATTGTTAACAAAACACATTAAGTAAAATTTCAAAACCTTTAATGAAAAATTAAAATTCACGTGTCGAGTCCATTTTAGAATTGCCCCTTTTAACTATCAAATTGCTCCCTGTGGGGCGTGGGCCCGTGGGCCCCATGTTGGGAAACACTGCATTAGGCCAATACTCTCTACACAAGTTTATACAGAATAGCCTTCAATTCGTATGTGTGTATAATGTTTTGGCAGTTTGAGAGCTATTATTAACTTTATGACACTGAAAACACATAGCACCAGCCAAAAACAGTATACTCAACAACACAAACATATATTGCTCATTGAGACTTTATATTGTCTGCAATAATAAATTCTATCATAAAATGAGAACTGGAAGATGCACAATCGCATTCAATATGGCACTATCAAAACTCTAGTCCATAAGCTATAGGATATATGCATACATATTTGTACGTATTACTAAAATTATCAATTTTTTACAATTTCTTTCACTGAACAAGTGAAGAGTGTTCAATGAGAAAGAAAAAAAAACCTGCAAATGTTGACGTTCGCATGTTAAGAGCATCAATTATTAAGTGTTCGTTCGTGGGTAGAACTCACGGAAATACCCAACATTTCCTTTGTACCCGTTGCAGAACGAAGAGCTTATAGCCATCGCACTAGAGCCGAGTATGAACCGCTTTGCTCGTATCGCCGGTTGCTGGCGAATGTCCAATTCACACACGGCCAGTAGCCACTGTTCCAGTGCTTTCAGCGAACAAAGACCGGGTCGAATTGTTCAATATTCGAAACTTTCGCCTTCGTGATACACACAAGTTATTTGCGGGTCGCTCATGAGTAATATCTTTTTGAATTTATAACAAAATTTTCAAAGCCAACAAACCGTTGCAAAATTTTGTAATGGATTAAAATATGCTTCGTTATATAGAAAACGCTTTTGGTCCGAAAACCGAAAACGATACAACATAACATACAGATAATGAAAATTTTAACGTATTCCTAAAATAAACGGCGCCAACTTGCTGCGAACCACGGACAAAGTACTGTAGCCCCCCGCAGTAATATAGTCGAAATGTAGTAATTAAAACGGCACTTATAATGAACATTAACTGGACTGTGACATTGTTTGTCCGACAATGAACACATTTAACAAGTTTGTCGCAGTCTCGTTCGTTCGTTATGCTGCTTCTAATGAGGACACAAATTTAATACAAAAAAAAGCTCACAAAAACTCCCCTATAATCCTCTGCCTACCTGTTCAGGGATTACCGGCGTGATGTTACGTTCGAAGCATTAAAATAGTTCTTTACCAAAACCAAACAGAAGAGGCAATCGAAGGCAAATCATCAAAGAATAAATAAGCAGCAGTGGCCTGTTAGGGTTATTAAAACCATTTAAACTGTAAAGCTTGTACAAACGGATATATCCAGCCAATCAGGCGCTGAGCCACATTGGTGCTATTGTGTCAAGGTCGACTACGGCCATCGCAATGTTCATATTATGTTTTAACATTTTCCCCAGCTATTCCTGACATTTTTAATGTTTAATGCACTAAAAATATGAAAATAATATTCATTTTCATCATCACAGCGCATCATTTGTCTGTCTCAGTCCATTGCTACACAAAGGCCTTCCCTAAGAGATTTTTACCTGTAATCCCCTTATAAATTACGTTAAACGAATAATAAAAGAATTCGAATTCAATAACAAAAGTTTCGTCGGAAGGATGTTCCGAGAGTCTCTTTAGACGCCGAGCTACATCGGTGCCAATGTGCCAAGGCCGGTAACAAGCATCGCGCATTTATATAACGGTCACGTTCCTTCACAGGCGGCCCTACGTCTACGCTTCGATTGAAATCCTTGGACGACATCAACAGATCTTTCTTAATAATTTTATTTGAATATTATTATTGAATCTACTGATTTCATTTATGCTAAACAAATATACCGTTAAATCGACGCTTACATACATACATACATATCTTCACGCCAGGTCCCTTACGGGGTAGGCAAAAAATTACGCTTACAAAAATTGAAAATCAATTGACAACTGTCAATCATATCGTTTATTGGAACAAAACCAACAAACAATCACGTACGCATAGAAATACACTATATTTATTACGTCTGATATAATCGTAGTAGAATCACAAACGATCACATGAAATTTGGGGGCGTGTACTAATGACACAAGCGATCGATATTAAATATGGACGTTTCTTTTTCATATATTAATAGTGCTACATAAATAACGAACATTCGAACCGTATAGTCATACCACATCAAAATTGGCAGCCGGTATTGACGTACGTAAGAAGTGTATGGGAAGATTGGTGACTAAATAAAATAAATGACGTATGTTCCTGGACGCAGGCCAGTTGCCCGCTCTATTCGGCTAAGAATGGGTTATTAGGTCCTCCCAGACACATTCAGGGTTCAAGGACGATGCGCTACTGTTGCACTAGATGCGTCATGTAATGGCACATATTTGTAACATAACGTTAATTTTCAAGTGCTATACTTGGAGCTTTTTAGATTGCGTAACATCTGCCTATATGAAACAGGTAGCAGATCGAACTAAAGAGTTCTCTTAATCAAGATCTTAGCTCGTCTATAAACATACAGTATATATATTTCTCCTTGAAAGCGTGTTCTGGTATAAATAATCTGACAGAGCCACTGACCATAACTTGAGGATAACCTCCCAGACGCCATTTTCCTCTGAGTAACTAAGGTATCTCACGGAGCCATAAAACGGATTCATAACTAGAAGCCAAGAAATTCGTTACTCGTATATCAGATGCTTACTCAAAGTGTTGATGGCGAACTCTATGGGATATCTTTTTGAAGTCGATCGACAAGCCCCTTCTGCATTCCGATGCTCTTATCAGGAAAGGATTGTGCGATGCGGCTGATGTATGTGATATCAAACTCACTCAATAACCTTCCAATGGGTATGAAAAATTAAACTAAACCAACTTCATTAAAAACAAAACACCAGTCAGAGCGTGTATGAATAGTTTTTAGGAAATGCGGCAAAATGCTGCATTTTCAACTGTTGGAAAACGTACTTAAAATTACTTTCAAAGCGTTGAGCCTTAAGCTAATGGTATGAAAGATTAACGCTAGTCCGAGGGGCGACGGCAGCGTAGAGGCCGGTATAGAAACAATCGCTACCAAGCTATTTTGTACAGCTTTTAATTAAATGTATGCCGGGTCACGGTCAATGTAACTATGAACAATTGGATCTAACATGAATTGCTGGAAGAGTCAAATATGATAGTCGTATGGAACGCCAACTTTACAAACAAAGAGAATAATTTAGGTCACTTTAGACATATAGTACATATGCCTAAACAAAAATAGATAAAATCATCATCAACAGTCTGTTCTGGTCCAATACTGGACACAGGCCTTTCCAATAATGACGTTTATATCTGATTGCAAATCCTATATAAATAAATGATTTTGACTTTGACAAAGCTCGCCACTAAGCTCAATGTTCAGCTCTTCGTATCCAAATACTACCAGCTATTTTGCACATCACCTCAGCGTAGCAGATATTGGTCACATTCATCACATGTATAGACACTACACGTAGACGCTTACCTCCAATCAAGCCGTAGGTGATCATCATCATGGTGACGCTCTTGCTCAACGTGGACAGCACGAAGGCCGTCGCCGCGACCAGGGAGCCGGCCACGCACACCGCGCGACAACCGTACTTGTTGCATAGCGCTGACACCACGGGACCTGGCCACACAACAAGATATACCTACAGTACAGCTAGATGTACAATGCGAATGTTGGCGGGTGTAACTTGTCGACCGAATAGGTCAGATATTGGCTGATACGGGAGTCACAAATGTCCAAAGCTTAAGTACATTTATGAAGAGAGTGCTGACTTGACAATCGGTGCTCTGTGTATACGACAAAAGAGACATGCGAGATTAGTAATCAATAATAGTCCAGCCAAGATCACATTACTGAGTTATCGACAGTAAGAAATTGGAACATTTAGAGTGACTACTTTATACCGGAATAATAAATTATACACTGGCAGAGCATAGGGATTTCAGTGTTATGGAAAGAACTAAATGCGCGGTAACACAAGTGTAAGACATCTCAAGTGTCAGCTTATCACTCTTTGAACTCTACATAGAATTATACCTCCAAGTTAGTCCACAACTCAGTTTTGTACATGCAAGGTACACACGTAAAAAAAATCTCGCTCAACTACTTAATTACATATATATGAGGTTTGGGTTATTTTTGCTTACTTACTTACAAGTCTAAACACCAACAAAATAGGGTCAACCGGCATCTGACGTATACAAATATGTGAAATTAAAGCGATTGTATCTATGTAGGTATATTAAGTGATTATTGAGGTAATTACGGCAATCGTCACCTTGTACTGAAACCTAAATACGAGCCTGTCTTTTAATACGACGCAAAATAACATTTAAATACTAGTTATTCGGTTCAAGGAATCGATTATCTGTGCACATAAATACAAAAGTAAATCCTTAGTATCAGATATGTAAAATTTTATTAAGATTTTTCCTTATATCATACTTTGTTACTAGGTTTTTCAGTTTTGGAAATACTCAAAAATACACTTTAGAGACGACTCTACTACGTACTTTCATTCTAAAATACTCTATAAACTCTATATAGATAATTCTGGCACTCTAATAACATTTGACGGTATTTGAAGCATTTGCAAATTTTTCATATTATATTGGAATATTTTTGTCTTAGTTTGAATTAATCTCATAATATCCGAACAATGGTAATCGAAAGAGCAAATAATGTTACAATCAAAAATCAAACTACGGAACTGAGTAAGGCAATAAATTCTACTAAGTATGCGACAGCCGATATTAATGTACGTTGTTATAAAAAATATATTTTTTCATAATCTTGATATAATAATTATAATAGATAAAAATAGCATTAATATCATTACCGCCTTAAAAAAAATATTATCTGTTTTTTTACGATTTAAGTCCACTTAATAAATTCTTATCATTGTTGTAAGTTTGAGTTTTGAGGCGATATTCTTCCACACAGGCCAAGTACGGGTTGATATACTTCACAGAACATAAGCAGCCATACTTATGTGATAACATAACATCACGCCTATATGCCTATCCCCGAAGGGGTGGGCAGAGCAGTGTGGTGTAATCCCACATCTCACCAGCTCTGTTATACGTCCTACCATGGAATGGAAAGTGTGTGTAATTTCATCCATTTTGTGCTTGCATGATTTCAAGCATTTCGGTGCTTGTGTTATTTCAAGCATTTGGGTGCTTGTATGATTTTAGGCATTTTGCACATTTGCGCAGGAGAGAGTGAACTAACCTCTATTTGGGTTAGATGGTGGCGCGCATCGATAACAATGATGCAGTTTGAACACATCGAACGCAATAATGCAAATAATTCATCAGTTCTAAATTTGAATCTGACGTTGGAGCGAGGAACTTTGATCTTGTGACCGCAATCGGTCAACGATAATGCTATTAACATTTATTTGAGAGAGGCAAATGTACATTCATATATAAGTACCTACCTACATACATACTTATATGTATGTGATCATATGTCCACCAGAACATTATCATTAGGTATTGTTGATAAATTGTAGGTATGTACTAAGTAATTAACATTGAAAATATAAAACATATTGTTCAATGATATACCAAAACAGCTCTATTATTTGTCGTACTTTTAATATTAAAATTGTATGCGTTTTTAATAAAATATTATTCATATTGACTCTACATATACAGTATTGTAATATGACGACGATATTGTTCTTTAACGTCTTTCACTATATTGTAGTGTCGTGTAATGCAAGTGTCATGTAAGGTGCTGTACAGACATTTTCCTTCATATAGTTAATTGCACTTTCATAAACGATATTATGAAGGGCTAAGTCTCTATGTCAGAATACTTGAAATTATTTAGGAATTAATAGTAACATAATTAATATGATGATAACGACATGACAATATACATACCAATTTTATATAATTAATCATAAGTTTATTGTAAGATATTTCTAATGTATGTATACTCTTTTCTGCAACCAATTTGTCTGTAATTCACACAATAAATGCATTGAAATGCGAGAAATTAAACACATTAAAATATTTAATTTGACAAAAAAGTACTGAATAATGTTTAATAAGAATAATGATAAACAAAAATTACATTATTGTTAAAAATAACGATATAAATAAAAATTGTTTCGCATTAATGGAGTAAAATGTCTTTTCACGATTGATTAACTTTCGTATTCTTTGTTACGTAACTAAGTACCTAGTTTATATAGATAAATTAAATAAACATATACTTTAATATTCCTATATAAGTACACTATGATAACATAAAACTGATATCGAAACCCATTTGATAACACTACTTGATTGCAATCACTGGATGTAGTCCTCACTCTAGCCAGTTTCTCAATCAGGTCAATAACGACTTATAAGAGACGATAAAAATCAAATGTTAACAAGTGGTTGATAACGATTACATTACGCGAAGGGGGAATGAAAACAGTAGGTAATTTACGCAATGTTCTTACTAAGTCATTGGGTAATAATCGGTTTCAGCGGTATTCTTGCATAGCAACATTGGCTTATCGGAACAGCGCGAAGGTTCGTAAGCACTTTGGAGATGTCAATTGGATAAGGGTTTTAATTATTTTAATGCGATATAACGATAAATACAATTATGTACTAGTCGCTGAATTAATAATACTTGCAAGTGCTACATAATTCACGCCCAATTTTGCCAGCGTGGCTATCTATGAGCTTAACCCTCCCATTCTGAGAAGAGACCCATGTTTCAGCAGTGGAACGATAGAAGGGTCGATATCGACATGTTTCACGTCCAATTCGTGAAATGTATAGAACACATTGAGGGAAACGTTACAGTGGTATAATCCACTGCCTGTTACTTCGACGAAATACAAGCGTGATGTTATATTAAATATTTGTAAATGACTAGCAATTAGCGACAGTAAGTACTGTCCATACATTCGGTCACATTGCGTACAGGATGTTGCACGATACGTACAGATGTGTGGGATGCCGGGGGTGTGTGAGTAATATTGACGAAATGGAAATGTGACCTAAATTAAATAGGAAATTAGCAATATCGAGCAACGGGAGCTGGATGGAGTATCATCACACGATGTTATTATTTAATCACCCTTAATTACCCACTGTTACTCGCACGCCATGCAAACTGAGTTTATATTAAAATTTTACAAAGACCGATGTGCATTTTCTAGATACAAAAAGCTAGTATATCATTTGTATATAATTACAATTAATATTTATGATTGACTATGAGTAACATGTAAATCGATTCACTTTTATAAAAAAAAAGTCTAATAAAATTTTTGTTTTAGCCGCTCCATAGTTTTTGTATCTTTTTTTTAAACAAAGTAAGTTACCTGGATGTATAATCATATTAAACGAGTGTCCGATATTGATCAGACATTCGACAAGAACGTGTGTACTAATCATTAATACCTCACATTAGAGATTAGATAAAATACAATACATAGTAGTTAAAATACAAGGACTTGACCAAAAATTAAAAAAATAATCTTACTGAACAACCTTCTAACATTTTACCTCTTCCTAATACTTCTATTTTTGGCCATCCGGGCCATTTAAAAAATTTGACCTTACTTGTTGTAACATCATGAATGATTGTACATGAATCATTAAAACATGTACATGAATCATTAAAACGTTTCTGACTCATTCTCCTCTCCTATGTATTATCCTAATTCTACTTAGTAAAATTAAACTATTCCTAATTTGGACATTTTATATAAATATAAGTATGTTTCCCGGTGTATGGAAATAATTGTTTAGTGAGGAATGAACTACATTCCTTCGCCTTATTCATCTGGAATTACAAGTTAAATCTTACGGTACATAGATATATTGTAATGTCACTTAAAATTTACATAATTCACTTCCTTCACATAATGGATAATTCTTCACATAATTGTGAAGTTTTAATACCGTTTTGTATCAATATTTCATTCGCACGTCATACTAGAGTTTGCTGAATGCACTTCCAATTCTCATTCACTGCTATCCTTCTGTAAATATATAAGTAAAATGTCCGATTGTGTGATGCTGTTAGTGCGGCAATAAATAAACAAACAAATAAAAGAAACCACTCACCGGCCGCGAGATAAACGCCGGATAGCAGACTGCCGACCCACGCGACAGTGCCCTTGCCTTCGCCGAAGTACGTGACCAGTTCGGGCAGGAAGATGCCGAAGGTGTACGCGATGCCGTCCACCACCAGGTTGCACATGAAGGACGCGAACACTACCACCCAGCCGTAGCCGCCGTCAGGGGGCGGGGGCAGAGCCCCGTAGTCGTAGGCCTCGTCGTCGTCCGCGTCGGCCGCCCCCTCGGCCGTCAGCCGCGCGGCTTCTTCGCATGATGTCTCGCTCTCAGTCTGTAACAAAAACGTGCAACATTATTTTCATGGCCTTTTTTAGTACTCGTACAGCAGAAAGTTTGACTGCCTCGTTGGTCGTGTTGGTTGCAAGTGCGACTGCAAATCGGGAGGTCCCGGGTTCGATTCCCGGGTCGAACACTACAAAATTATCTAGTTTAGATTTTCTACTAGTGGATCGGAGTCTGGATATGTGCCCGGTGTATGGCAATAGGTTCACCACCTATTCCATAGTGGGACGTAAACGTAACCGGTGAAACGTGTTCTGCATTCCTCTGCCTACCTCTTCGGGGATTACAGGCGTGAAGTTAAAAAAAAATAATATTATAACCGTATCACATGAGATTGTTAAACTTAAGAAAAAATAAGAATATCTAATAAACGTTAACTACATCAATAAAATTATCCATAAACTGCGAAACATATAAAAATCTATCCTTGTAAATAATCGTAGAAAACGTATTAATTATTAAATTTACCGGAAATCGCACGCGGTTAGCAGTCGAAGACACATTCTCGAAAGATGCGAGAATATTTTTACTCGTCGCGCTTGACATAATTATGTTATTTCTGTTTAACTCCCCCAGCTTGTGACTACGATTATGTTGTCCTATCTTTTATTTTACCGCTAAGTTTAATAATACACAATAGGTATATTAATTAATTTACTCAAGGTATCTTATAGATTTAATTTAAGTTTATTAAATTAGAGTTTTATAACACTTTCAGTAACTACCTACTTATGATCAGTCTTGAGTTTCTTATAAAAACCTTCCTGTCTTTTTAAATCTCACAAAATTGTAAATAACATCGACAGTGAGACATTTTAAAAAATAGTCGCAATTCTGTAATGTTGGCGGCTGTGGCGAGTGTCCAAGGAATTCAAATCAGAGGAAACAGTAACGCTGACTTGATAGAAAGCATAGTAAATGTCATTTAATCAAAGTTTTTTTTGATCGATGTTTGAAATGAAAATAGTAATATGAGTACGTAAATCTAAAATCTCTTTTTTATTTATCTCGCTTTAGACCGACGGGTAGGAACCGTCTGCGATCACCCCACCCATCAGCTTTTAGAAGTACACTGATTTACAACGACGTCCTCTAAACTGTTTTTTAATACCATCTGGCCCTATTTCATTGCAATTTCGTTGCAATGTGTAGTCTTTTTCAGAACGTCATACCAACTAGTAGGACGGTGATTTATGCACTTTTCACCGATTCGTAGTTAATTCGTAGTCAATTCCATTTATTCAACAAACATATGACCATATAAACAGATGAACAGTTCAATAAAGTTTATATCTAAATATGATATACATTTCTAACGGTTCCTATAAATATAATGTACCTAAAACGATGTTTTTATTTGATAGGTACTGGAAAAATCAATTTCGATGGATTTTGCGCCATCGCATCCCACTTCTTGGAGGAAGAAGACGCTGAAGCTATGCAACAGGAACTGAAAGAAGCTTTTAGGTAAAATAAATCTTAATACGTATTGAATATTATTTATAATACGAACACTTTCATAAAGAAAAAAATGGAGATCAATTTTAATTTATAAATCGATGTTTATACGGGTGTCCCACTATAATATGTTTCATTAAGGTCTTCACATTAAGGTTAAAGATTACAAATTAAAAATAGAAACTTGGCACTTTGGCACTTGGCTCTCTGTTTACTCCATAAAAGACATGGCATGCCGATACAGTAGTAATAACAAACACAAAAATCTATTAATTATACTTAAGAAAAAATAAATATACACACCATACATTTTTTGTAAATATGTATACAATTTACGATTGAAAAAGTGATTGAATAAATATTATGATTCTTGGACGTCAGTAACGAATGAAGCTGAGTAGGAAAGTTAGTTTCATAATATTTGAAATGTCAGTCCGCGTGTGATAAATGCGTAGCACATCGCCACATTGATTCAGCGTGCGATCCCGCATATCGCCGGGAAGCCATTAGCGTTGCAGTCATATATCACCAGCCAAAACCGACACATTACACATATTGCTGGGATTTACTACATCTTCCATTAAATCTATATAAACCGTTAATTTTATTACATTAATGCAAAATTATTTCGCGAATGTCTCAATACATTTTCAATGATGTATAGGTTTCAAGAGCATCTTAAAACAAACCTTATATCCATAACGTTTTATTTAGGTGACTATAAGTTTGATAATATATTGAAATGAAATTTAATAACAATTATGAAGAAAATCTTTTGCTCATTGCTATCATATGTGATATCTCTAATTAAATTAATGGATTTTAATATAAAGCAAAGTCAACTGGATGGAGCAAGCCAAAGTCAGAGAGCGATGGCGCATTTTGGGGGAGGTCTGTGCCTGCACTGCGATAGGCTGATAATAACAATTATCCTTTCTTTATATCAATAACAATAATTTCACTGATTAGTTAGATTAGATTAGTGATTAGTCTTTTTAAGATTATCATAATCATAATGAAGTCAACTACATATGTATATCGATTTGTTAGATAGGTATATATTATTTTCTCCTCGTAGGTTAACATCATTAAATATATCCCACAAGCTTTAGGATAGCTTTTAGATATTTAAAAGCATCTAATTTCTGCGTCTTGACGTTGGTAGCTGAACTTCCTAACAATACAATTATTGCAATATGCAGAGGCGAAATCTTAGCTGAATGTGTAAGAAAATAAACGGTGGGACATATGTAAAGAAATAATAAGTTACTATGTAATTATTAATATGTTATCAAGCCAGGTTAATTACGGAATGGACAGAGAGGATCTGGTCCCAAATAGGTATATCTATCGTTACGAATTAATTTACTTGTATGATACCTATTAACATTTTACAATTTAATCCAGGCTATACGATCGTGAAGGTAATGGCTACATCACCACCTCAACTCTGAAGGAGATCCTTGCCGCTTTGGATGACAAACTCAGCAACGCCGACTTGGACGGCATCATCGCTGAAATTGACACTGACGGATCCGGAACCGTCGACTTTGATGGTAAATATTTTATGCTTTTATATAAATGTAGCCAGTAAACATGCAGCAAATACGTTATTTCACATCTCGGATCATGAAAATATTATTTTATAATTCTGAGAACTAAATTGATACTGCTAAATGTAGTTACCAGGCCAACGTTTGAAAAAAAAACTATAAAGTATTCGGCATCAGACAATAAATTTGCTAGACTGTATTATCTTTGGATAAAATTCTACAAATGACGCAATATACCTACTAAATGAAGGAGAACATTTTTATATATTTTAAATATAAAAGTTTTACTGTTAAACACGTTCATTTAATGGATATTTATACCCGATCCAAATCTTGTTTCTTTTCTGATTTTACCGTTCCAGATTACGTTTGATTTACGTTTGGTTTCATGTACCTATACAAGTTACTTTACGTACAGGATACGTTATGAATCTCTTATTCTATTTGTTTCAGAATTCATGGAGATGATGACTGGGGACTAAATAAATAAAATAATGTTTATAATATAGTACTATAATTACATTTAGAAATTATTTTGTATTGTATACATTTAGGAGTTGTAAGACTTCGTTAGTACAAAATCAATGCGGTATTAGCATAGTTGTTAGATTGTTTTCAAAGTTAACGTACTAATACTCAGACCATTTATACATAGGTACGCACGTACCTATTGTAAAGTTCGTTCAAAAATTATTTCCGGAATAATTCAGAAGTAACGAACCCTAGACAATTATATGCTAATATTTATAACGCATTGCATGTATGATATTTGGAAAGTATTCTTTAAATACAATATTATATACGTTATTTCAGTTAATTTGATTATTTCATTTATGTCACATTTTTAACACCCGTGGAAAATATTTTTAAATTATTATTATTTATGATTTTATGATCTCGAATCTCCAGCATGTCCAGTGTGGGGAATATGGCTTACCCACTCGGGGAGAGCCTTTGTCCAGCAGTGGGCTGTTGTAGCTGATGATGATAACCATCATGATTTTACTATGTTATATGTATATAAACATATTTTTATTATATTACACCTACATATTTTCACATTAAATAAATAGACTTAAATTGTCTTGGTTTATAAAAAAAACTAAATGAAGATTATTGCAAATACTTCTTACCCATTAGTAAGTCAATGCCCTTAATGGGATGAATCCGTTCAAACTGGATTTGATATGCCTTCAAGCGAAAGGAAATGCAACGTTGACACAAGAAATTAAATACATAAATGTAAGGACATTAACGCCTCGCAACATTGCAGTCTTGATTAAATTAGGACTAGTTATAGAGAACGACAAATTATGCACCAACGTAACTTTACGCCGCTCTGCTTCATTGTACCGTCAATTTACTTTATAAAGTTAAATGGTATAAAATTTCTTCAACACCTTCTCTATAAATAAAACAAAAAAGAGCCGTTATTTTGAACACACTATCATTAATGAAGAATGTTATGTAATATCTAATCACGAAGTATTGACATATTCTCTACTTAAGATGAAGAAGGCAAATTCTTTTCGGAAATTAAAATAGCCTTAAAAACCAAATAAATAGCTTCAATTAATTTTAAGCATTGGAATGCTGCAAATAAAAATGTCAATTGAATATTTACAATGACATTTTAAATTAAAGTAAAACAGTATAAACGCATTTTGGTTTATTTTCTAAAGTCTAGGTATTGTTATTAAAGTTAATAATACAGTTAAAGCATTAATCATAATACCTAGCTATATGAACAAAATATTGAAGAACAGAGAAGCTAGCTAGCGCTATATCTAAATGTAAAATAAACGCGAATTTAACGAACTGAATTGAAAAAAGACTCAGTCTAATAAACATAAAGATACTTTATAATTGTTTATATTACCTCGTATAAAATTTTCTACTCTTAAATATATAAAATAAACATGTATATATACTGTAATAATTTGAACAGAATCCTATGTGCATTAAAGACGTAGTTATAAAACCCGGTAGATATATTTTTAGCTCCATCAATCTATTAAACTGGAGTACCTCGCTGACATTATATAATGATTTATTAAATGTAGCATGTATTTCTAGGATGGCTCCTGTAACTACTAAATGACGTCCCGACCAAAATTAGCCGTGTTCTGGAGTCACAATTGGAAAATTATCCAATTGCATTTTACTTCCCGAGAAGAATGTATATGCGAAAGAAAAAAGCTTTTTTTTTCAACTTTATTTATTACCTTAGTTATAAATATTTATTTCAATATCAATACTGCCATTCACTTATCAAGATTGTAAAAACATAGTTATGGTGCATGGTAATAAAAATATGGGAATATTGTCTAAGCCCAATAATAGGACAAGCTACATTCGAACTAATAGTAATTATCGTCTCAATTTACTAAAGTGAATTTCAATAAAATGTATTCTACATAATTATATATTTTGCTGTAATTTTTATGCTGTTTTTAACATCTTCTGATTATGATTATATATTTCTTCATGAAAACAAACGACACGTTTTTCATTTTTTAAGGGATTAAACTACCAAATTGAAAAAATCCCTTGGAAAGATGTAATGTCAATTACAATTTCTAATAATCTAAATCAATCAGGTCTAGGTAAATTCTTAGTCCACGACATTCCAAATAGTTCATTTGTATGTTCAGTTTAATGAAGCCTAAATGTTTGATATGGTTATTAATATATAAAAATCTGTCCAACTGTACGTGATTGTACGAGTACATTGAAGATTATTCCCATTAAAGCGACCCCAGGCTCCCAATTGAACGGAGAGAAACAGAGACACGTTGAGGTACATAAATGCGTGTTTACTATTACTTTATTCAGTTGGCCATAGTGTATGCAACTGTAATGACCTTATAATGTTTCTCCGAATATTCATTGGCTTACTGTTTTTGGGTTGTGTCATTTCCACACCCAGCGATGGATTACGTGGCCTCATTAATGAAGGAGGTAAGACATATCCAAACAGAATTTCATGTTTTTATGTTACATTTTAATAAAATATTTTTTAATTTAAATTTAAAGCAGGCGAAGTGTTATGTTGTTGAAATATTATGTTATGAAACTATCAACGTAAGGTCATCATTGTATATTCGATAGCAGTTGCAGACAATTTAAACTTAAACATAAATCGATATTAAATTTTAGTTTTGATATAAAATTGTTTTAATAATTTTATAAAGGTTACTTGCGAACGCGAATGCCGATCAAGAGGTCTAGGGTTTAAACCCCGGGTCGGGCACTACAGGATTCACCTAAATCTAATTATTTATTAAAAATTTCTAGTAGTTGCTCGCAATCTGGGTTTTTACCCTGTGCATGATAAAAACCTCACCCACTATTCCTGTGTGGCATACAAACGTAGCTGGTAAAACGTGGGAATGTACTACACACCTTTGCCTACCTCATCGAAGATTACATACGTGATGTTGTTTACTATAAAGCTGACCTTAAAACTTGCCCAACTATTGTTGTAGAGTTATTATCCAGGGATGAAAATCATCTACGATTCATTGTTCCGGGGTATTCATCGCTAAAGATGCAAAATCAAGCCAGAACCAGTCACTTGCCAGATACATCAAATACGGTAAGTAATTAACACGGTCACTAATTAAAACTAAAAATGTTTATAATACTCTAAAACATGATTGCAAGAAGTTTCAGTATACAGGATTTATGTTAGGGCTAATTGCCAAGTACTATTTCGACCGATACATAATATGCGTATGTCAGGTTTATTTACTTTATGATTATGTATTATCTAACATTTGTAACCATAAATCCTCGTTGGTCGTGTTGGTTACAAGTGGTCTTAGAATTAAATTCCGGGTCGGGCTCTAACAGATTTTATAACTCAGATTTTGTAGCAGTGGCTGAAAGTCAGGAATATGCCCGGGTATGGCTATCGGTTCACCGCCTAGTCCATGGCGGGACGTAAATGTAATTGGTGAATCGTTGGAATGTACTACACTCTTCTGCCTAGCTCTTTGGTGTTTACAGACGTGTTGTTACGTTTACATAATCATATTGAAATAGAGAATTTTAAAAAGTACCTAGATATTAAAGGTTCAATAGCCTCTGTGTATATGTAATGTAGATTATTTTTCAGAATAAAATAGAATACAAACATCTCAATAAACTTATAGAAGAAGGCCATATAATCAAAGCACTCACATTTAACATATACGATGATAATATGAGAGAGGCTGCTATATATTTATTTCGCTTATTGCAAAACTATGAAGATAATGACTTTATGGCACTACGAGAATGGGCTGTTGAAAACGTCAATAAACACATGTTTGATTATGTTTGGAGATTAGTTAATTTGTATAAAAATGACATAACAATAAAAGAGCAAGAACCCCCATTTATAACGAAACCTAATTATTTCATCAACACTGAAACGATCAGAAAAGCTCTTCAATTAAAAATCAAAGATGGCCAATTTAGTAAAGTGGAAGGGAAGGTCAATCAGTATCATAAAACGGATAACAATATTGCCATTAATACTAATTATTCCGGTTGGAATTTGCCAAACAATGGCTGTGAAGAAAAACTTGATTATTTCCGAGAAGATATTTCACTCAACAGTTATTATTATGGAGTACATTTGATGCATCCATTCTGGATGAGCAACGATGAACTAGATGTGTTTAACGGTAGACATGCTGAACATTATTATTACATACATCAACAGCTTTTGGCTCGATATAGTTTAGAAAAAGAACATTTAAAACAGAAAAATGTCAGTATGACTCCAAATTGCGTCAGTGACTACAATTCTTATTTGACATACGATAACGGTCTTCCATTTCCTATAAGGTCTTCAGTTTTGCCTGATTGGAATGTGAATCAAGCACGAATTAAATCTATAGACATCGCGATTAAGGAGTGTATCTCTCGGGGAGTGATTTTTATGGTAAGGCAAATATCTTAAAACAAAAATTTGTAGAACGTAATGTCATATTTTTAATTTATCTATTACATCTTCAAGGAGAACGGAACTATGATTTCGATGACGGAGGAGAACTACGTAGACCTTTTAACTAAACTAATACGAGCAAATTTCGACGGCATAAGAAATGCTAAAATGATAAAATCTGTATTTGGCTATGGCGGTAACGGCTATTCAACGGAAGGGTGAGCATATTTATTGTTTGAAAAATTTTTATACAATAATTAAAATTAAATTGTGTAATAAAAATGTTAAGTTCCCTGGGCAACATGTTTATATTTAAACAATAATAATAATAATCTGCGTACTAAAACCAACAATGATATATACCTAACTAACGTTTTCGTTTTCAGTTACAACCCTGCGCCTTCATTGCTTCATCACCCAGAAACATCCCTACGGGACCCCATATTTTGGTATCTAATTCAGTTCCTTCTTAACTACTTTACTGAATATTCTAGCTCGTTGAAACCGTTCGATCTATCACCATATCTCACTGATGAATTCAAGATAATCGAAGGCGATTTTACAAAAATCACTACATACTTTGATTATTACCAAATAAATATAAATAAGGCTATAGAAGATGATGAAGTCAATTATGAGGGAAAACCGATGATTTTCACAGCAAGGCAGAAAAGACTGAAACATTTACCATTTACTCTAAACTTTACACTTGAATCTAAAAGTACAAGGAATTCTATAGTAAGATTGTTTTTGGGCCCACCATGTAGTGAAGAGAACTGCTGGAAGAAATCACATAGATTTTTTGAATTGGATTCTTTTATGTACGGCCTTATAGAGGGCACAAACATTATAACTTGGTCCCCGGAAACTTCATCGCGGTTTTCCTTCGATGATTATTTTAACTTGGAACTACCACGAACAAAGAAGAATAAGTTTAACTTATTCAAGTTCCCGGAAAATATGCTAATACCTCGTGGTTCCGAAGATGGTTTGAAACTCACTTTGTTTATTATGATCTCTCCTGCCGATAATATAAGTCAAACAGATTTTGTTGTTGACAGAATTATGTATAAACATTTCTCTAATGAAGTGGATACCAAGCCTCTAGGATTTCCATTCCATAGACAAGTAAATGTTCCTAAAGACTTTGTTTATAATAACTGTAATTTCTTTAATATCACAATATATCACAAAAAGGGCTCTAATGATAACAGTGGTTACTTTTCCCCACATTTGTCTTGATTATTATATATTTCTAAATGGATGTGTATTATTATAAGATCTCGAATATAGGTAAAAATTGTAATCTTAGTATACAGAGTATTAATTGAATTAGACATGGTTTCTCAGATCCTACTGAAGGAATATTAGTAAGGTTCTTATTTTAAATCACTTACTTTATACTTATGTTTTATCAAAGCGACATGTTATTTAGTTATTGCAATTCTTAGGAATATACTTTAACTTACATCTCATTTACACGTTGTCACTAAAGCCATTTTTTCTATAATATATAAAAAAATCCATAGTAAATTGTGTAGAATTACTATTTTAATTTCCAAATAATCCATTACGACTTTTAATGATATTAAGTGTATAAATGCTTATGTTACGCCACCTATCAAGAATTGGGAACACTTAGTATTGAGACAAACATTACAAGAACATTCGTTTATTTTTAGTAATTTAAAAGTATGGAATTATAGCAATATAATACTTGTTATATTTAAAGTTTAGTAAGAATATGTGATTAGATTTTAATGTACTTCCCCTGTGAGGTTTCGTAGGACGCCGTCTATGACGATAGTGTAATTAGAAAAATAGTTAAATAAAATGAATATGTTACTAACTTCATGTGTTTAAATTATATGTATTATTTCTGAATTACGTTCATATTATTTTATTGTAACATTGATGTGGATAAAAATAACTGTGTGAATAAAAATGTGGATAAATGTCTAAGTAACATGTTTAATTTAACATCATTTATTATAATATTGGTGGCGTAACAATAGGTTGGCATGCGGGCAAAATGCCACGTCAAATGTCATTGTTATTAGTCATTTTTAGTGGTCAATACAATCAGAAAGACAACATTTTGATATTAATAATATATATTTTTTCAATCATATTATAGGGGAAAATGCACAGTTACAATTCAGTGACTGTTTCACATTGGTCATTAACTTTCATATTATACATCATGTATATTCTTCAATTCTATGTCTCCACCGTTTTAAAGCTTCTGTTGTGAATAAAATAATAAGGATCACCGTATTTATAAGTGTGCTGATCACCTTCATGGTAAATCTCGACATCTTCGTAAAACATATTAGGTTGTTTAAAGTACAGTTCGTAAGCAGTTCGGTCCAAAGGAAAGCCGACAGGTTTATCATCCAAGTAATCCCTAACAAGATCTTTTGTCTCAGCGGGTTTTTTGTATGGATAGACCACAACGAACAGCTGGTATGGGAATCCGTTCTTGGTACCCTTAGGCAACATAAGTCTTCTAGGCAAGAAGTCATGTTTCTGGGACATGTCAATAGGAATTTTGCCCCCTTCTACATACTCCATTACCTTCTGTAGTGGCATCGAGTCCTCCTTGGAAAAGAAGAAATCAGTAGAAACCCGTTCGATTTTATTTTGACCATGAGTGAGCTTGTGTACAGACCAATCTAATTCAACAAAATACTTCCAGTTTTCCTCAATGCTTATGGGGTAGCCGTTGGAGTCATATTTAGGACCCAAGAATAATTTTACCACTGCATCACCTTCAACATCTGATTTAATATCAACTGTGACGGTGAAGGGTTTTTGGTTCAGGCGGGGCTGACGCACTTTGAACAGTGGGTACTTATGAGATTTGTATTCATCCTCTGTGTAGAAGACCCCATTCGATGCGTCGTAGTCGAATAAATCGAAGTACGTCACCAATTTGTCTGTGTGTACATTGTTGATTTTGACTCCGGCGTAATGAAGTTCATCGTAAGTATACGGTGTGACGTATTGTTTGTATTCATAAATGTAGCTTAGAATCTTGTTGTAGAGTTGATAGAAAATCGGGTCACGCAATGAAGTTTGGTAGTAGCTGAGAGCGGTGGGTTGGAAGGTAAGTCTGTAAATAAAAGATTACAATGGTCATATTGCTAGAACGTTCTGTCTTTGATTCCATCAATCAGGCACTGAATTACATGTAATTTACCTAAAGTAGCTGGGTTTTATGTGTACATATAGCATAGCACTCCTGTTATACGCCTACTCAGTATTCAGTGAGATCGGCTTTTTTCTTTTTAACAGCTGTTTGCGGTCTCCTTTGTTTAAAAAGTTTAAAAATTCCCAATAAACAGTAATCGCTTAGACTCAACAGGGACTTAAATAAATAGATTGTGGACGTCTGTCATGCAAATAAAACATGGTTGCCCGTTAGATTCTTAGATGCAAGTCTTTTAGACAAACACTTCCGTTAGATTCTATTTCAAACTACCACTTGGCGCCCTCTGTTAGCGAGGCAATGATAAGAACAAAACGGATAACTACAAAAAAAATTCGGTCGTATAGAAGTGATATCAATTATATTTTAAAGTAATTACACAATACGAAATTTTAAAGAACTATATCAATTGCCATCTATACGTTAATTATTATTGCATAATGGTGGTGAGAAGCGTGAGAACCGTGAGAAGGGTGAGAAGATACGTCAGCGCAACACTAGTAAATAGCAATATACAGACAAACATTTTATCGTGGATTTGACCACTATATCAACAATAACGTCTAACTGAGATTTTGTATATAGCATGCATATACAATACATAATTATTATAGTATTTCAATACATAATTAATTAATAATAAGAAAATTCTTCAGAATAGTGTTTATGAGGATATTGATTATGTTTAATGTCCAAAACAAATCAAATTCGCTATTTATATGGCTACTTTAACATTAAATGTATCTATTCATTATTCATAAGATCTAAAATGATTATGTATAAGCCGGCTTGGCTCACGTTAGTTTTTTTGGGATGTCCTTGTGTAACACACACGTAACATTTGACAACTTAACTTTGATTATAATGTGAACTTACTTATCTACTGCTTCACTGGCGGCACCCAAAACATGGCGAGCAGTTACTTCATAAGAGTGATGGTATTTCTTAGGATGGACCTTGTAAATATCGTAGTTCGCTTGCCAGTAATCACCGACGAAATTAATAGATTTGAAATCACTCAAATTAATGTTTTGTTGATACTGAAAATGTGCACACACTTTAAGAAAGTTAATTCCAATTTTGTGTACAATGTTATACTGTTTTAATTTGTACTTACTGCTTTGAAGTGGCCCTTCTCGAGATACTGAATGAAAGTCTTTTCGTATGCATCGAGGAACTGTAACTCCATAATGTGTTTCGTGTACGGGATTTGGTAGTCATTCGGCCTTTGTGCAAACGGATAGTAAGTAATCATGGGAGGATTGTAACCAGTCTTAATAGGATAACGCCAAGAGAATTCTGGGATTTCTCCCAGGCCGCTTGATAGGCGCTCTAGGTAATAGCGCGCCAACAGTTGTTGATAGAAGTAATAATAGGCCTCTCCACGACGATCCTTCATAACTGGGTATTCATCGCCGTCCATCCAGAATGGGAAGTACGTGTGGAAGTAGTAATAGTAAGCGTTTAAGCCAATATCTTCAGTGAAATATGAAAGTTTGTGTTCATCGTTGGGGTATGCCAGTGCATCGGAATAATTAGAGTAGAACACGTAATAGTCATTTTCCATTTCAACGCCATCTTGGTAAGACTGTTCGTGGTTCAGTATGCCATTTTGCATCTTAGTGCGGAATAACTTGAACCAGACAGGTGCGTTCAGAAATAATTCTGGATATAGTTCATAGGGTGCTGGGAGGACAATGCCCTGTGTGTCTGGACGATGGATCACGGCAATGTAATATGCATACAAGAATATACCTTCATTCATGTAGACACGGGCATATGAGGCAGTTTTGTAGAATGTTTCGAAATCCTTGGCATAGAAGAACAAATGGAACAGAGTAATGGCTTGCTGCTTATATTTTTCATAGAAGATAGAAAATGGATAAGATTTTGGCAGGTATCCGACCTTTTTTAATGTTAAGAATTCTTCAACAGCCTTCTTATTCTGTAATGGAATAAATGTGTTATAGTGGTTTACATGTCAAATAACATAAAAAAAATATTTAAATTTTACTTACAGAGTAGTTATCAACATTAGCCTCAACATCGTATTTCTTGCCAATTTTATAGTATTCAGCATTATAGTCTATTTGAGTCGGTACATAGAAGAGAGAGACAACTTTTTTCTGTTTTGAGACGAATTCTGGTGTAACTAAAAAATAAACATAATATGATATACTTAAAAATGCCAGTAATAAATAACCGGTATTCTCCTGATTTTGCTGAGCTAACCTAAACAATATTGAATTAATTTCTGAATGTAGTTTTTTTTTGAAAACATGAGAATTTAAAAATGAAATAGAGGCACTACCCACTGCTTGGAACTCAAGATTTAATTAATGGATTTGTAGGACATTTTTAGATACTAAAAGCACTTTTTAGGATGGTATTCTAAACTAGAGTAAAATTTAAACAATTCATTGGATATAACTGTTAAAAAAAACATTGTATCTCTCTTGATTGCTATATCTAGTTATTATTTAATTTTTCAACAAAAACACATGGTAACACTTCTTAGTCAGAATTGATCTCAACATCACTATAAAACAAACAGACAGCATGCTTGTACATTTAAATTATCTATATCTGACTATGTCTTGACATCCTCCAGCGGTCCAATGTCAAAACATCTAAGTTGAAAGTGCCCATATATGATAACTTAGGAATGTACATATATCTAAACTAAGGTAAAATGGAACTCAATTCTTAGGTTACTATTGTACACTAAATGATTAAACAGTACTATTTTGTACATAGCTTGTAGTACATACACTTGTGTAGTATGTGATTTAAGAAAAATGTTTAAAATTACTTTTATTCAACTCACCATCCTTGGTTTTGTATGGGTGCGTCTTTGGAGTTGTTAAGGACACCGCCGCAGCGACAGCCAGCAGGCTGGTCAGAGCCAAGACAGTCTTCATTGTTTCCGCACCAGTCAATAACTGCACCTTTACCAACCACTCATCTGCTTTTGTATACTTCTTTCTTACCTTATCACCTTCATTTATCTTAACGAAACAATAACAAAAGATTTCTCATTAACTCCTTTTTGACCTCACAGATATTTAAAAGTATTTTGGATGCTCTAATTAATCAAAACATATCATAGGTTATCACCTTTCTTACTCTTATTATGTTTACACAGTTTTGAGATAAACTTTTTAAAGAAACATTCCATGCAATATCTCTGTTACTAACTTAACTGTTGCAAATTCTAATTACTAGCACACTACATTTACTGGTGCACACTTTTTTTCATTGTTTCATTTCAAAAGGAAATCTTTCTAAATCTTTATATCTGACCTATAGACTGGATGTATTCCATTATAATAATATACAAATTTCCTATATGCTATATATATTGATGTAAAATAAATGAAACATCATACCTGTTACCCCCAAAGAGGTAGGCAGAGGAGTATAGCACAATCCCACTTTCCACCAGTTACATTTACATCCAACAATAGTGAGTTGATTGCCAGCCACAGGGCACAAATCTATAAAAACAAAATATATTTTTTAATTTTGTTTCAATAATCACAATGTAAGTATGTCCTCAATAAATTCAGACCAAAAATGTCTTACTTACTAGCTAAAAAATTAAGTACATATCAGCACTTAAAAATGTGTCTCTGCTGAGAGCTTCTCTCATATTTTCTTCTGATTATTTGCTGATAATCTTCCGTATGGTTTAAATTTGGCTAATTGAAGCATAATTGGTTTTCCAATAAAAAAATACTATTTTATGATTTGTTAAAATTTTACTCAATTGTAAGATATGATTAAAAACTAGGGTTTTAATATTTAAGCAACTATTGAAGAAAAGGAAAAAAATTATTGAAACTACTCTTTACCTGGCACCGATATATTACAGGGTGGTTGTATTTCCATTAGAAGCATATCCAATAGGAAATATAGTACCTGAAAATTCATATGATATTGATTAGTTTAGACTACTCCATATTCTGTATTATATACAAGTTAAGTAAATAAATAAATAATACCAAATGGTAAACTGAAAATTGATAATGGGATCACTTGGTTGTTCCTTTTTGTTATATTGAAAAACATAAGAAATGAATAGATTTTGATTTAATGTTTTTTTCTGATATTTACATTCGCGAAACATTAGCAAAACATTTGCAAAAATTTTGTGAATCCACCAGTCCACAGATAATATTTAGAAAGTATACCCATAGAAGTTGTATTTCCAGTTTAAAAGTTTAGATTTCTGTTGATGGAAAAATACAGTAAAATTGAAAATTGTGTGACTGAGTAACCCTGTGAGTAGTAGGATAAATAGTTTTGATACTTGAAAAAAATATTAATACTACAAAGAGTAACAGAACATCATGCCTATTATCCCTGTACAGGTAGGCAGAGGAGTGTAGTGTACTCCCACTTTTCACCAGTTATGTTTGCATTCCACTATGGAATTCTACTTCTAATATGTCCTAGAAATGATATGGCGGTGGTCTTAAAACTTCATGACATTATTTTAAACCTGACTCTTTTCTCTGACCTTTTTTCTAACCCTGCATTCACAGTCATGTATTATTTCTTTGTTGAAATTGATTCGGTAACATCATCTGTTGGTGATCCTTGCTAATATTTTTTAGGTTTATAATTTTGGTACACACATAATTCATCAATATAAATAATTTTTTACCTCTATGATGTCGTTCACTAAACTTTTCATACATATCTTCATTTTTCCATGCAGCACACAGTCTTCATGAATTCAAGAAAACATTCAAATCCATTTGATATATGCATTCATCAAGGAGTTTATCTACAATGAGTGAAGAATATACTGACCCTCACATTTACCTAAAAGGCTCTGTAAAGCAGCCATCTGTTTCATTATAATATAAAATTCATCAATCTTATTTGTAACTCCGTTTATATCAAAGTTAGGTCATACACTGTGAGTTTAGTTAGACACTGAGGCTACTGTATAATATAAAATTCATTAATTTTACTTCTGCGTTTATATCAAAGGTGTCTAAAACAGATACTGTTACGGTTTACGAAACCGCTTTTCCCAAGTATAATCAAAACATGAAGTTCTCTATATTTTTTTATTCTTTTAAGTAATGAAACACTGAATTGAGGAAAAAAAGTTTGGTGAACACAATCTTCTAATATATTAAACTTAAGCGTTGTAATTGAAACCGGAATTAATTCTGGCATCTCATTACTCCAGTTTATAGAAATATAGACAGTTTTGTGTAACTAAATATTCATTTCGTAGATAAAGATTACAAACAGAATCTAACCTATAAAACTAAAAATTTACTGTAAACACTGCGATTATTGCCTCAAGGAATCTATTGTCTCCTTGTTTTTTCTTTATAATTGTTTATCATAGAGTAAAGTAAACATGTGGAAGAATTTTTTATAGTTGCATTCATTTTAACGTTCAAATAAATGAAAATAATAATTCAACTTTTAAACTGTGATATCTTTTGTCATCAATTGAGCAATTGACTTTAGCAAATAGTTGCCATATAAAATCCACCAGTTTCAACTTTCTTTTATCAGACTATAAAATTTGTTGAAATAATGATTATAAATATTACTATACTACTTAAATGTTTTACTTATTTACCTAAAAATTGTTGAAATAAAGATTATTAATACAAATTATCCCTCTATTATTATACAAACTATGGCCGTAACCCTCTCTTTCTGAGAGGAGACCCATGTTCCAACAGTGGAACGACAGAAGGGTCGATATGAATACAAATTTATTACTACACTAGTTATATCATTAACATATTTATTGTAAAAATCCTTTCAATAATTTAAAATTTAGTAAATGTTTACCCTAAATAACATGTACTGCATACAAAGTAATATAATAGTGATCACGTAAAGTCTTAACAAATTTATCGACACTCTTTATAGTGAGCAAGACTACTCTGGTAATACAAGCTTATGTTATAAGTTATAAGTACAGATTGTATTTCATTATTAATATTAGTAATATAGGTAATTCCACGCCTGTAATCCCCGAAGAGGTGAATGCAGAACACTCCCATGTTTCCGTTTACGTTCACCCGTTACGTTTACGTCCCACTATAGAATAGGTCATGTTTCCCAACGTGGGGCCCACGCACCACAGGGGGGCAATTTGATAGTTAAGGGGGCAATTCGAAAGTGGACTCGGCACTAGAATTTCAGAAGTTTTATGTATTGCGTTTTGTTAACAATTTCATAGTGATTTACTAGACAGGTTAGTCTGACTGACAGGTTAGTCAGACTAGTAAGAAATCATGATTAATGTTTCTTAACCGAACAAATAAATTTTTTTATGCTAAAAGTTATGTAAGTTACATAAAAAGGGTGTAAAAACTTTTGAAAAGTTAAGGTGGGGCATGATACATAGTTAAGGTGGGACATGGCAAAAAAAAGTTGGAAAACACTGGAATAGGTGGTGAGCCTATTGCCATGTATCGGGCACATATTCAGATTCCGAACCACTACTAGAATTCCCATTTAGATTTTTTAGTAGAAAATTTCTAATTAGAAAAAATTGTAGTATTCGGCCCGGAAATCAAACCCGAGACATCCCGATCGACATTCATGCTTGCAATATGTAACAGAATGAATAATATAATAATATGTAAATAATAGAATATAAATAAAATAATACAACTTTCACTTAAAAATGTTAAGCTAAAGGTACACATTGGGGTCCACAATTAGGCAGATACATTTGCCTTTTTTATAATGATTTTAATAGTTTCTGCGCGTGGTTTCACTTGCATAGAATTTAGACTGTCAGGTAAAGTAATGTCACAGACCAATTTTAAATAAATTCTGCTATTAAGCTGAATATGCGAAATTAATTGATAGGTAGATTCATAACAAGCATTCAAATGGCAACATTGATCTTTCCGCGATAACTTCTCAATCACTTGTCTAAAGTAATTAGTATTGAAATCATTGTCTATGTTTATTAAATACTAAAAGCAACAAATGTATTAATTTTGATTAGAATTGGATAAATATTTTGAAATTTACGTAATAAAAAACAACTTTAGGTATTTCTTTAAATTAAAAATAAATCTCACAAACTTTGCAAACCTGCAATGTTAACTAAAATGTTACTGCTATAAGTAATTGTCAATTTGCAACTCCATATTCTGTCGATAAAAGTAAAAAAACTGTCTTTTTGAGATGGAGTTGTTACGTAAAATAAAAACATCAACAGGGATTCATTCATTTGCGTGAAACAACTTTACGTCAAAATATATAAAAATAAGTTCAGAAAAATGAGAAAGAAATTAATAGCTATTTATAGAATTAGTTTGCGTTTAATGTTTTCGCATTGTAGTATATTTGCGATATATTAGTTTGTTTTTAAATAAATTTGTTACTACTGTAAAGTTGTATTGGAATTTGACCCTTATGATATCTACCATGCAATTGTACATATGCAATCATTGCAGTTGCTCAAACGGTGCTCTTATCATTTTTCGACCTCCAGATGCTTGGAAATGAAGAAAAAGTCTAATAACTACAATCAAAACTATTTCTCCGCGCCTAAAATTTTAAAATAGTGATAATTAACAGAGATGGCCTCGAAGCTTATACATGCATTAAGTATTTTTTATTTAAGTCGTCGGGCACGGGGTACATA
Source organism: Mysoria sejanus stolli (assembly GCA_018245835.1). Lineage (NCBI taxonomy): Eukaryota > Metazoa > Arthropoda > Insecta > Lepidoptera > Hesperiidae > Mysarbia > Mysarbia sejanus. Next base: position 699 of record DWEJ01000010.1, on the reverse strand, counting down.
GAGTTGGGGATCCATAGAGTTTGTAGAGTTGCTAGCCCAACTGCAAAATGCCACCTAGACTTTTGACGAGAGTGACTCTTCGCGTAATGAACACGTTGTAACTTCTGTTATGATGAAGCAGAAGAATATAGTGCATTTGAATAGAGGTAAACTTACAAATACATAACTATACATCGCATGTACGACACATCGAATATAAATAATCAGGTGTGCTTCTGTACGAGAAATCACATCCCAAGATTTGAACTCGTTAGAGTTTTTTTTAAGTAAAATACCGTTTTTAAGCATAAAAAAATGGTCATATGAAAGAAATAAAACATACGATTACTGTTGTACTTCTATGAAACGTAGCATGCTAATTTTCTCACAAAATTTTTAACCAGTTGGAGCAATTACGTTGCTTTTAAAGTTTATAGCGAGTCTTATATCGTATATAATGTCATTAGAAACAGTAATTAAACCCCGCTGCCACGCATATACCTTTAAATATGTGTGTTTAGCAGTTTTTATTATTACCAAGATTAAATCTTAATTTGGGACAAATGCTTTCTCCGAAATTAGATTATGATTTTAATATATATACTTTCATATATTTACCAGTAGCTGTGCCTGCAGCTTCGCCTACATGGAAATCAGTTTGTCTCCCGTTTTCCCAACATTTCCCTTCACTGCTCTGCTCCTACTGATTGTAGCGTGATG
>DWEJ01000009.1:0-28125 GCA_018245835.1 Mysoria sejanus stolli | reverse complement strand
TAGTCTAAAAATTAAGTAAAATTATTACATTCGTAGAGATAGAAAGGTAACGAGTTTTATCGCAAATAGTTATTTATTTTTGCACATAAATGTTACAGAAGTACATTCATAGGAAAATTGTGCGTTACCGTGGACACCGCCTAATCAATAAGACAAATTATAGAGTATTCTATCTAATCAACTGTTATTCATATGTTTGGAAATTATATTGTATTATGTCCTTGTCGTCGCGATGTAGGATAAATAACGGCAAGCTCAATTTGATGTTTTCGTCTATGGACACACGTAGTTAGGAAAATTGCGCGTTACCGTGGACACCGCCTAATCAATAAGACAAGTTCTTTTGTATCTATCTAATGAACTGTCAATCACAATGTGTCTGGAAATTATATCGTATTACGTCTCGTCGTCGCGACGTGGGATAAACATGACAAGCTCGATCCGATGTTTTCGTAGAAAATTACTGGAATATTTACTTATAACATATTTCGACTAATGTGGTGTAATTAGGTCAGATATAGAGTCAGGTTGAATATATGACAAGGATCCATTGTAAGTTATATTGGAAGTTGATTGCGCCTACTGTACACGTGGAGATTCAGCTTTTGATGATTATACAATTGTTACTTTTAAAATTTGTGATATATTCAGTCAGAGTATATTAAATATTGATGGAAAATATAACACTGAATGATACCTTTGGAATGCGCGAGTATCTATTCATTTAAAATGGAATTAAAGAATATTATAGCTAAGCTTTTAAGAGTTACATTTAATGATTCGCATAAATTAAACTGCTTTAATGTTAGATATTTGTAAAATAATATACATCGGTGTTATAATAATTAGTAATCGGGTTAGTAATTTTTCATTGTTTTACAATATTTTTGTTTCACGTATCCGTCATATATTGATGTATATGACCCAGATTTAAAAAAGTTAATACTTTAACCGAGTTTTGTTTGGATATTGTCATTGATCGATACAATTAGAAAGAGAACTATAATTATAACAGCAACAAAAATACTTGCTTATTATTTATTAAGGTTGGTGCATATGAAATATCGGATTTTTTTATATGCGAAGATTTGTCTTCCTGTTTTCGTTATACTGTTGTTTTTGGAATAACTTAGTATATAGTCGTACTGTCCATTCCCAGAGTCATATTTGAACACAGGAGATTTACTCTAAAGTGTTTCCTTTTGTTATTTAATATCAATTATGCACCGATGAGAATTCAAACGGTATTCGTTAATTTTTTGTTTATGAGTTTTTGGGTATAAACTTGGTAATAATTCTGCAAAAGCTGCATGCAACATAAACCAAGCATCTGAGGAGAATACAGTGAATAATCGAACAGTGCAGCGTTGGTTTGAAAAATGTAGATCTAGTGATTTTTTACTGCAAAATGATCGGCATGTGGGACCAAGAACCTCTGTGAAAAATGATGATCTGAAGCTGATTCAACTGTATTCACGAGGAAACTGACTACCAGGATCAAAGTTGACCATACAACAATATTGTGACATATTTATGAAATTGGGAATGTGAAGAAAACTGCAGTTTTCAGTACTGCATGAACTAACCGTGCGAAATAAGCTGGATCGGTTGAACGTACGCTCATTGTTATTTTCCCGATTTCACCGGGAACTATTTTCAACGGTGAAATTAATTAAAATAGTTTTAAGAAAATATAGTTTTGCATCACCTAGCCAATTCACCGGATCTCTCCTCAACCGACTTCAATTTTTTTAAATGCTTAGAACAAACAGTCCTAAGCATTTAAAAAATCGTTATAAGCTAAACAGTATGAAAATGTAGACAGATTGAAAAATTCGATATTAGAGTTTAATGATTATAAAGATCGGAATTTTTTAAAGACAGGCATCTATGCTTTAAAGCCTCGTTGAGAAAATGTATTAAAGCGAATGGAGCATATTTTGATTGAATAAACAGTTTTTGAAAAAAATTCACTTAATAATCGGACATTTCATATGCACCAACCCTAATACTTATGATAAACTTAACATAGGAATATGAACGTTGTACAGATCGTCCAGGAACAAAGTTACATTATTATAAGCTTTACAAAAGTGAACACGTTAATTAATTAGCTATCCGTCATGATTTTTGGAATCCCTTTTGTGTCGATTTCTTCGTATTACCCCTTAACGTTATAATCTTGGCGTTCTTTCTATAATAATCCATGATTCCTTATTGATTTTGTTTAACTCTTCTCTAACAAAATTTTGTAGAGACTCGTTAATTAGCTGTTTGTTTTATACCAACATGAAGTTTCGATAGTTTACTCATCGAGATTTTTCATTAATGATCTTCAATACGAGCGATTTAATATATCGTAGTACAACAACTAAATCTGTTTGCAGTGTGTACAGTGCGATAAACCTAGAATGTCTTCTATATTGCTAGTCATTACTTTAATGTTAATATCGGATAAGGTTACCAGCGGGAATTTAAACTTGATGCATCCACTATAAGGTTCTCTGCTAGGAATATCACTCGTGTGGCTACATAAACACTAAAGTATATATTTTAAATAAATAAATGTATTTGTACTAGGCGTATCTGTAATTGTACCGCGCGCGATTGCCAGGCATAGAAAAATCTGGAACGGACTGGAAAGGTAGTCAAGTACATAATGATTATGTTCAGTTCAGTGAAGACGATTAAGTTTCGTTCGCGTTGAGCAACAGGTCGGGGAACGGATTTTTGTACTGCTACTAAAATTCCATGGTAGGTCTCATGACTTTTGTGTTTAAGGCTGCAGTGTTTGTAGCCAGTCGTGATAGAACCCGGCTTTCCCTCAGAAGCTTTTGTATCTAAATTCTTAAAACACGTTATATGAATCGGTTTATTACCTTAACGGTCGTCCAATTTACCTAGTCTATTGTCGCGTATCGTGTCTTGGTCATTGGTATCCTTAAATATTTTGAAACTAGTAAACAGCGACCAATACTTGTATTAATTTTATTTTAATAAAAATGTTTAGACTAATTGGAGACGCTGTTAGGACTTCGGGAAAAATGATTTTATTGGCAACGGAGATTTCTATACGATTGATGAAATCCCAAAATTGCTAATAAAAACGCAAAACGTTGCCGGCTTGTAGCCAGTGCATAAAGTATGCGTCATATTAAAGGAAAATCTACTTTTTAGCTTTCAAAAGTTTCGTGTTATCCAGTACTGAAAAATCAATGAAGAATCTATGGATTTTAACGATAGTCTATTCTATGCAATTTTAACGGAGAGTTGAATATAAGACGGGCCACTCGTCGGGCCTCTTAAGTTTGAAGTCACGACCGCTGCGCGGTAGCCTCTGCGCACCCGAGGCGGGGGTGGTTTCCGAGATCGCCTCGCCCCGCGCCTCGAAGTAAACCGTGAAATGACATCGGTGGGCGCGAGCCCTCAAGCTTCAGTTCCGCTACAAGCGTCCGACAAATCGGTCATTCCAGCTATCAGACTAAAGTTGAACGTGGGTGTCAAGTTTCCGTGATAAATTCTTTGCATACATCAATAATGAAATTAGATTATATCAATTGAATCTTCGGTAATTGAAGTGAAGTTGAATTTTTTTTATTTTATATTCAGGTATTTATTACTTTACCCATATATTATTTTATATTCACATTTATATTATTTTAGTATCGTCATCGCGCTTAGGATTCGTTGAAATATGCGTGTTTGCGAGCTGCAAGTCGTGTCACGTTCGTAGTCCGCCTTTACTCTCGAAAGATAACACACGGTAACCCACCTTGGGTGAGTATTTAGAAATGCAATCGGCTCATTTATCTCATATCATCTATAATGAGCATGTTAATTTCTCTCGGTATCTTTAGTATGCATCGCACTAGAACTGTCTTTTCATTCAGTAGCAATTAAATTACATCTCGTTCATCGCGCATAAATCTGTCACATCCCGGGATAATAATAATAATATCACATTTCTATACAAAATTCAACGCCCCAGCGATGGATGTCCAGATTTAGTGAATTACAAATCCTAATGAGTTTCTTTATTAGTTCATATGAGTTATTGATAATAATAATAATAATAATAATAGTTGAAATATAAAAAGAATGGTTTTTATTGTGTGCTCCTGTTTTATTTATTTCACTTACGCTATTATTTATTTTGTTTTGATTTAACGAGATTTTTTTTTGCCTTCCGTGAACATTTTCAGGATAAATAGATGTGGGCCTTGCCATCAAAGTCGGTTTGTTATAGATCATTACGCAACTATCACAGCCAGCTTTGATGAGCACGTCCCCATTTGATCCCACCGATTTACTACTTTCGTGCCACAATCGCAGCTTCCTAATGATTCGGATGCAAGCAAACACCTTATTTCTCGGGCCTAGCCTGTCAAAGCGGCAGTGAGATGTCACCCCGTCCTCATATCACAGCCACTTTGATGTGGTCGGTTTACGGAGACTTCTGCCACAGCAAGAAAGATCGCTAGCCGTACGAAGAATACATTCCATTTGCTGACTCGTGAAAGTGGTTGTGATGTGTTTTAGTAATCATATCACAGCCATTTTTGACGAGTCGGCCTATGTGATTGTACGACGTTCGACGAATGGGAGAAAAGACAAGATAGCCGCTGGGTGTTGAACTGCGAGCGTCGGGTTCCAGTCGTTGCTGTGTCTCTGGTCGCTCACAAAGTGGTTGTGATATGTATCACTATCATCATATCACAGCCAGCTTTGATGAGCGTTCATTGGTAACAGAAAAGACGACGCCTGAATTGCATACCTCCTTTTTCGTGAAGCGATCTGATGTGAAATGGGGGTCATCAAAGTGGTTGTGATGTGGTCTTTGCTAATCCACATATCACAGCCAGCTTTGTTGACTTCCTGTTTTACTATTGTCACCCTGGATGTACGTGAAGAGCCAAGCATTTGAAAAAGAAGCAAAACGAAGAACGAAGAAATATTTTTGCTTTCCTTTTAATACTGTATGTATTGTGTCTGTGTATGTATATTGGAAATGATAGCGCGTTTGCATTGTGAGGAAAGTCGTATTATTGTAATGATATATTTATTGTGTGTATTTAATATTGTATCCAAGTGTACCATTTAATTCCAACGGCTTTTCTTAGTATATGTACCTACATACAATCTTTAAAATTTTCGCTTTATAGTAAATATGCGTTTTATGAACATTTTCAAAATCATTCATCTCAAATTTCCACGCATTGACGTACATAGTTGTCGCACACCTCACATTCCTCGCACATTACATGTTATATCGCTTTGCGTAAATATATATTACATTATATGTTGTAACAGTCCATTTCCTTCCTTTATATTTTTTTATATTTATTGCAAAATAAAATAATTTCTTGTAAACAATCGGAATGAAACTCTCTTTTCAGGTGCTGGGACTACGTTGATGACATTTTGTAAAATAATTAATATGGTGACATGTTTAAAATTATATTTAGATACATATAGGTATATATAAACTTAACTTTCGTTATGTTCGTTGTCATGTTTACGTGTTGCACGAGCGGAACTTAGCGATAAAAATGTCAATATTAGCGATACTAATATTCTGTTTTTATAATTTACAGGTCGACGACGCGGCTTATATATTAAATGGGCAAGGGAAAGTTATTGGTAAAATCGGAACATTCCAGGGAAGCCTGTGTATACCTAAGTAGTTTTAAAAATTAAATGTGTTCAACATTAAATTAAATTGTAACATAAAATATTGTAAACGATCATTTCGTCCAATATGGGAACGTAGATATCGTGTATATCTATATATTCTCGCCGTATGAATAAAAATGTTTTAGAATATCATGTGTTTCCTATACCCATGTACACGTTTGACCATTTGCTTATAAACAACTAATGTGACAAAATACGTGTGTTTCACTGATGAATCCTGTTCACGTACTGTAGGAATTTTATTAACTGTTACTGTAGTTTTACTTGTCATCCGTTAAGTTTATCAATTAGGTATCTAATTAAGGTTTACTTTCAGGTGATAAAATACGTATGGAAAAGACTATGTATTATCCAGAGTTGAAGAGTTCTAGCGTCTAGGATCTTGTTGACGTTTTTAGATGTTGATACTGCCGTCCCTCGCGCAGTGCGTAGGACTGAGTAGAGAGAAATTTACGTGTTTTATATAAATACTTACCTAGTCCTGTGTTAATAAATTAAAAGTATGCAAAGTACAATGTTGTCTTTTTAACCCCATATATTTACGTTGTCGCCATATTATTATGTCGCTTGTTTAATGAGCGTAACAATAATGTATAAACTATTATTTGAATAAATTTTTTTTGATATTATACAGTTGTATTTTCTATAGTTGCCATATCATTTACTTATAATTATAATACGATAGAAGTTCACAACATAGATAATCTCATGGAGAATTTCAATACACCATATAACACAATAACAATAACACGATGCAATTCTATTAAATATTTTTCGAGGAGAATAAAGACCCATACACTACACAGACTACATAAAGACGCCTGAACAGGTTTAGATTCATTACTTACACGTCACTGGAGTGACGGCTATTGATCGAATCACTTGCGGTAACTAGGTTCTAAGAATAATTTGAAATTGGTATCTACTATTCAATACATAAAGCCTATACATACAGCCTGTCAAAAATATGTAAGGCATTTGAAAACATTTACCTAAGCTTTACAGATTTTCACTAATGTTTTGGAGAATTCATTTTTTGTCCTTTTGGTATCAAAGGGAATTTTGTCCCTTTGGTTTCATAGGTTTCTTATTGACTTATAACAATAGGTTTATACGTTTAATTGTTCTTTTTTCCTTTCACATAGCCATTACAGTAGCCACACTTATTATAAGCAAACCAATATTAAGCTGTTTGATGTACTGAAGTTAGAATTTTAGTTAATTAAAGATACCAAAGTGAGAAAAAATTCATTTATTTGAGGACAACCTTAGTAAACACCATATTTGATGGAATAAATTATTATTATCATGAAATTTAATCAATAAGGAGTATTATTATGAAGTTAAATCAATATTGAGAGTATGTTAAAAGCGTTAGCAATTAGGATTTTAACAAGTAAAACGCGGAGAAAACTGTGTTTAAGTTTTTAATTATCATACCATTATTAGCCTGTTGCAGTCCACTGCTGAACCTTGGCCTCTGAGATTATAACCATAAATATCCACGCTGGGCATTATGAGGGCGGTGGTTGCAGATAATAATTATAATCGATGATTTTTACAGTTACATGGTAAACAGTTAGAAGCCAAATCAATTAGTAGTTTATAATGCATAATATAGTGTATAATCGACTCTGTAGTTTTTAAAAACATTTTTAAGATTAGTGCCATGGGTGTACCTAGGTTCTGGTCTGGGGGGATCACATTGTTCAAGCCTGGTGTAGCGCGTACATTGGCTAACACAATACACAAACAGACCTACACTAAACTTTGAGTATGTGTTATATATTAGGGAAACATCCACAGAATATCCTGCTAATGCGTTACAAGAACCTAGTCAAATAAATTAACAAAAAATAAAGTAAGTATTCATTTAGATTATTTAATTAGATACATAGAATAAATATTTTAAAATTAACTTTGGAGGATCTTCCAGCAAAACGGTTTATGAAGTCTTCCGTGAAAGAATCACCCATAGCGTTAAAAAACTTTCTATGTACACTGAACATACATAGTGCATTTAATCTGTCTTATTTCGCATCTGTGCTGAATAACCTTTCAATTGTAATAGTGGAATATGGCATAGCCAATGAAATTACTAGGGCTGTCTTCACTTTCAGATGAAAAGATTCTGCTGCTTGTATTAACTTCGTTATTTCGATAAGTTCTTCAAAGTCCTGCTCCTTAATTATACAAAAACTTATCCATAGTTCGGCTTCAAATACTTCCTGTATTAATATTGTCTTGTAATATTGGAGCTGTAATTTTAATTATTTGAACATAATTCAACAATAAAGTGACAAAGGTTGGTGAGTGGTCAAATAAAGATGACAATGAATCGAAATAGGGCACGTATAACTAGCGAAGAAAATTTTCGTTTAGGCAAGCAGCTAGTCGATAGGCCCTATGTTGTTGGCAGCTTGCTGTTCTAGGTAACCACAGCTCCTGCCACAGCCCTAGCCGACGCGCCGCGCGGTATTTAAAAGTTATTGCATATTATATTGTATTGAGAAATAAGAATTTTAATCGACAGAAGTAGAAGGTTATACGATATGCAGGCGGGCAGCAGCCGCCCTGCATTTTCAGCCTTTTTGGTATTTTAAACACGGTACGAACCATACAAGTAAAATCAGTTTTTTTCTTGGTTTGCACCAACCGATGTTTAATTAGGCACAGCCTATAGTTACCATGTTACTAGTAACGTAACCACGCGGCTGATCAATGTTCGTATATTTATATCTCAATTTATAGTTATAGTGATTGACAGTTTTACATCCAGACAATCCAGAACTCTTGCTCGTTACTTTATTTGTCCAGGGTGGGAATCTAAAACAAAGCCTACGATTTAGCAGCCAGGGCCACAAATCACCAGACCAAAAGATCAGACTGTCTCAATTGAACAGTTAAACATTACGGGCGTATAAGGTTTTACGTTGTTCAATAATGTTATAGAGATTGTTGGTATTCAATTGAGTTAATCACACCCGTAATCCCTAATGAGGTGGGCAGAGGAATGGTGAACACTTCCATGTTTCACCAGTTATGTTTATGTCTCACTATGGAATAGGCAGTGAGTCTATGGCCATACACCGAGCACATATTCAGATTCCGAGCCACTACTAGAAAATCTAAATTAGAAAAATTCTGTAGTGCTCGACCCGGGATTTAGAACCAGATCGGCAGTCGCACTTGCAACTAACACGACCAACGAGGCAATTAACTGTAGTTTATTGATATTCAACCTTAAAGCAAAGTGTGCTTTAAGAAGTCGAAATGATATGCTGTCTTCCATTGAAGGATAATCAAAATGAGATTTTTAAAATCCTTATTTGAATATGTACATATTTAGTACCTACTGAAACACTAAAGGTAATTTCATTGGGACAGTTTCTTTGAGCGTAATAACAAATTATTTAAATTTGACAAAAAGCTACTGACTAACTGTTCAACTTCATTAGGAAATATAAATGGGTCACTCTTGCTTAACAAGCTTTTTATTTCACCTGTAAATCATACTTTGGCACTTTTACAAATTAGCCTCGCTTCATTTTACATGCGAGCTTTTTAGAGGCTCACGATGTCGTGTCGTCGCACGGAGGCTAGCGGTGGGCGTGACATCGTTAATATTCATGTCGCGTCACGCGTGTGCTGCGACCTCAGCCGAGCTCGCTTCACACAGCCCTAAATGTTTTACATCTGGATATTATATTATAAAATAAGGGGTATTTCAATAATCATTTACGTAGTTTTAGATGTAAGCAGGTAAGCGTCGCGTGAACGACTACCAGGTACCTACTACATATTTCAAGAAATTTGTTTGTACGCTAAAGGTATCTCTTACTTATTTACATACGTTAAAAAACGATGCTATGATTTTATCCTGGCACTCATACTAGTATAAATTGTTCATATCTGATATAAAGAAATTCAGAATATTTACGTAATATAAATATTTTTTTGGAATTCAGATTATGAAGCAAATGAGACTGCGCATCTTCTTACAATTTGCGATCCTTGAAAGTATTTTATTGTGTGTTACATTAAAACTACAATTTCCTTTTTTGCTTAAGAGCTTCCTTCCTTTCCTTTCCCGTTAAAAGAGCTTCAGGACTCGAAGTCACACGATAAATGGTTTACCTAGAGGCAGGTGGATTTTCTATTTTCAACTCGGAATTATATTGATTAAGGAGCTAAGGATACAGTTCCCACTATCCGAATGATTTTTCATTCCTCACCCCACGCAGCGCGCCAGGCGCGCGCATTGCGCAGTACGCTCGCGGCCCACGCTGATCCCATCACCGCGCCCCTCCACCCCCCCCCCCACTTGTTCCGCGTGGCTCAATCGACGCAAGTAAACAACTGTAATACTACCACTACTTCACCCGCACAACCATTAAACTCGCTGAGCGTATTACCATGTTCATACATAAAACAGTACGCTCGAATTGCAAATGTATGGACTAGCGTAATGGACGCCGTTATAAACTCAAAGCGGACTTTAAAACAGTTTCGTACAGTTAATAATGAAATGAAATCTAATTTTTAGTTAAAAGTTAGAAAATGTTTATTTATAATCATTGTACCATTAAGCTAAATCCCTTATAGGGTAGGCAGAGATCAACGCGTGTCTAATATCCAGACAGGTCAAGTGAGAATACAGAGTTCAGCAGGAACTTACATCTTATATGTATTAGTACTACACTTCAATTTTCACTATGAAAATATTTCAGTTGTTAATGATAACGTCATTGTTGCACAGTTGTATTAAACAAAATAGGTGATCCAATGAATGCCTACAGGCATCCAAGATAGCTTTACTAAGATATACGTACCTATATTTATAAGTAGGTATGCTTCATGTTTGGCATGAACATAACTTTCATAACTAGATTATACTCTATGAAAATTTTAAGGTTCTAGAATATCTATATTTAAATAACATGAAACAGTATCAGATTATTGTGTTAGTAGTATAATTAGTCAAATTAGTTCAGTCAATCATTTAATTAAAATAATAATATATTTTATTAAATGAGAACGCTGAAATGTTAACGCTACATACTTAATAGTTATTTGAATTTGTAACAAAAATATTTTTAAACACGGATATGACGCTAATACCATACAGCTAATCTGTTCCACATCTCGAGTAGAGTATAACAGGTCATAATTTACATATTCCCTTGGGTTTATTTTTACTCATATCTCCTTTGAGTGCGTATGAGGTTAACCTCATACGCACTCATATTGTTGTCTATTTTTAACGTGCGTAGTCAGTTCTAAAGAGGCACGGATGTTACCAGCGCCGATCACGATGACCTATGATAAACTTAACGCATTGTGTTCGCAATTAGACGATATTGTATAGAAACTACACCTAGTTAAGCCGGTAACTGATAGAGGTACTGACGTCGTTCGCTTCAGACTTCAGTCCCTTTTACATTTTGTTTAGCAACGGCCAAAGATAACATCTAAGCATTGAAAAACTAAAACAGTTATATAGAAAAATATATTTTTCGTTAGCTTTCTTAGCATTTCCATTGACAACATATGTTTGTAAAAAGTCGCATTATTATTACATTTATAATAAACGTGTACAGAAATAGTATAAAAACTGCCATACGTATTCTGCTTCTGTATGGGCCTTGAAAGTTATTTGTGACAGTGATCGTAGAATTGGTCCTAACAAGCGTTATCTAAGCAAGACTTTTTTTATCAGAGCATAGATCCTGTCATGTTATTAACCAACGAGGCCTCCGCAAAACTTATGAAAACATTATTCACTGGATTACATCCTCATCAATTACTAATTGAATTACTCATTGAACCCCTTTTACGGACCATTTTTGAAAGGTCTTTGTATATCTGAGTCTGAGAGCACTACTGGCTATATCATCCAATTATCTTCCTGAACTTGAGAACTTCGAGTCGCATCGTATCCCATTCAGGATTCCACGGGTATATAAAATCTTATTGCAGTGTTATTCGTGCGTAAAAAATAAGATTTTTTGTCATAATGTAAACCTATATATATGTTTGAATTTATATACCTACCAACGGTGATCAGGCGTTTGGTGACCGGGCACGGTTGACTTTTAGTTAGGGAACAAATGATCTTCAGTGGATTTGCAAAATTTTATTATTGACCACACAAATAAATCCTGCGCGTGATTGTTACGTAACTCCATGTGTTCCATACCAATAGTGGATTTAGCCACACTGAGGGTGTGATGTTTGTGTTACCTACCGGCCAGTGTGGAACGAAATCCGATACAACTATATGAAATGCTCACAGATAACCTGGCAGGTGCCGTCTTCAACAACAAAACCACCACTCTCACTGTGCCAACTCATTCAAAATTAAGCAATAGGAAAAAAAATACGCAATTTACGTAAGATATATTTTAATTGTGATATTGAACGCTTATTACATTACAAACAAACATAAATTAACAATGAGACGCAATAACTCTAAGGTCTTACTGAAGGAACGTTTAGACGAAAACGAGACGACATTCTCGTCTAACAATAAGATCCGCTTATACGAACATTACATTAATTGTCAAGTGTGGTTTCTACTTGGTGATAACACTGTTGTAAAATTTCTAACACTTTCAACACACTTACAAATAACATCAACATACACGTTTACCAGTAAACAGAGCACACACTACTGGGAACTGGGAACAGATTGACGTTTTGTAGTGTCTACACAATAAAAAAAAAAGAAAATTTTTATACACAAAATTTATGTCAGACAATAACACGAACATACATACGTACATTTGGGAATTATAAAATGGACGCGTTTACAAAATTCAAACACGATTATACTATCACTACATGCACTATAAATTATCATATATTCAGCTACAAACAAAACATTATGAAATTGTCACGAAGAACGTTGATGAAATTAAATGTAGACAATTATGTTATAAATATTATGTTGTAGTATATTAACAGCAGAATAACAGTTTAAAAGATGTGAAGCACAATTTCGTTGAAAAAACCAAAAAAAAATACATTTTGACCAATTAGTACAGTGAAAGTAAAGCGTTCGTTTTTACATGAGACCAACGACATGGTCTGAAACATAAACAAATTAAAATAAGTATGAGCACTTTAACATATTCATTACAATAATAAATATTTGATGATGATAAGGAATCTTCTGTTTTGATAAGTTTGATGATGATAAAGAAATTTCTATTTTGATAAGTTACATGATGATAAGGAAACTTCCATTTTGTACGTACTCAGTTTGTGCGCAAGTGTTGATGTAGAATATACCTACTCCTTGATATTTATTACAAATGTGAATGTTTACAGTGATTATAGAAATATCTTAATATACATTTTGTGATGTAATATACATTAGTAATTACAAATATATATTTTTTATGAACTGTTACTGTGAACTGTTTAGTCTTCAACGATAAGTATCTTTTTCTAATTTGTAGAGCAATATAAATTTAAAATATCACACAATTTGGATATATAAATGTTTAAACAAAAAAATGAGAAATGAAAGTGCATGGAGTGAAGTTTAAATACGACCGAATGAGCTGATATGTGAGTATCTTCGTGAAACTCGATTTCAACATTGTACAGTTCGGCCGTTGGCCAAAAAAACGCAAACTTATAATAAGACGCGACCAGAGACGGTAAAACGGTACGGAGGGAGGGACGATGGGTAGAGTTCGACAGTGAATTCTGAAATACCAAAAAGCTCGGAACTGATTGAAATATGAGACTGAAATGTGAATATCCATAACTTGTCTGCCTTTTTCAGCAGTGCGACTAACGTGTCACATAAACGAATTTCAAGGTACGCGGCTGGGGCCAACGGGGTACCGACATGGGAAGGTCTGAAAATCAATGGACTTCCTTAAAAAGAAAACCTCTCTCGGCAGGTGAGGTGATCATCGGTGGGCTTGAGCACACTGCGCCAATACACACACTGGTAATATAAAAATAATAGCGATAATGACATAAATTAAAACAAGAATATACACAACATACATTTTGTGCACTGAATAAATTATGCACGTAGATTTGTGCACGATGCATTCCACCGGCGGACCCAGGGAGTGCATCGTGCGGGCGTGCGGGGTTCTAGTTCGTTTTTTCTTTGTCATTTATACAGAAGTTATCAATCCATTTACCCGGGTACTCTTATTATTATAATTTACAAGTTCTTAATTTACGTACATATGTCGTTGAATATTTTTTAAGCCCCGCAAGACGGGCTCAAACAAGCAAAACAAAATTAAATGTCCTTCATTATCATACTCTACTTTTTTAGTGTGTTATTACATACAAAAGGTTCTCCCTGTCGCGGCAAAGCGGAGAGGCACTTTAGAACCGTATATTTAATCGTGTATACATTAAATTATAATGAAAATACGTGTAAATTATATTTTCTATACAAATATTTATATCATCGTAAATATACCCTCAATGTTTGTAAGCCATTTGATAACAACTTTTGCTAGTGTGTATAATCATAGGAAAATGTATCCACACACACATTCGACATGAGAATTTTTTTAAATACAAATGAAGACAAAACGATAAATGAAACGGAATTACTAATCGATCACGCAGCTGTCGATATCATTTTTTGCGTCAGCGGCAAAAGCCCACGAAAATTATACGGACGACTCGCACCAAGCCGGGTATGTACATATTATATTAAGTAAATAATGGATCTATTGTTATCCTCTTACATAATTTACATCTACAATATGTTAGATAATTTATAATATTTAGCTCAGAGAGCGGTAAAAGACAAGGCGATAAAAAATATACCGGTTTAGTACCATAATATTTATCATGTGTAAGAAAATACATGTGTGTACGGATTTATTAAATGCACCTTCATGTGTAAATATAGATTATAGATTTGCATTTTCTAGAAGTTATGTATGTACATAACTTCTAGAAAATGCAAATCTATAATAGCAGCCAGATCACTCAATATAACTAACCGGCCGATTAGTCTAGTAATTATTGCACAATGTAACTGACCGGCCCGTTGATCCAGCAAGTTATATTGACGCAGTGGTAAGCTGTTGCATTGTCGACTTTGGGCTCAGATAGCCGCGGGAAATTTTCCAAAATAATTGGTAAATTTAATACCAACAAAAAGTTCAAAAGTATAAAAAAAAAGAAAAATGAAAATTCGTTAAATGCATAAGATCCAATATTTCTCTTAAGCCGACATCTTTCGACTTAACATTTCCGCACATTTCCGCAAATAAATATTCGTTGTAAAAAAAATACAATATACAATACACACACACACACACACACACACACACACAAACACAGATCAACTTCCGTGAGTTAAGTGTGACGTCAATAAAATAACCTAGTAATAAAGCCTAATACCAAAATCAAAAATATTATAAATATAACATAGTCTTTGAGAGCCATGCTTCAATATACGCATGAATAAACATAAAAATTTCGTGAGCGCCTAACTTAATTAATTATGTACCACCATCGGAACATCCACTGAACTTAACGTCTATGTAGATTAGAACGATGTCAGAGAACAGTCCTAGGTTACGATTACGTTAGAGTCTTTACGAAGGCCTGAGCGATGAGCGACTCTACATCATAGTCATGTCTTTTTACATATATGTGTCACTACGCCACATACGAACACCGCAGTCCACTTCGAAGTTCTGTTCGTAAATGTCAGCCGCTGCACGTGCTGCTTCTACGGGTCCCAAATCTCCGTATCCTCACATTTGTGTCCACCACCCTCTCGCAAAAGTCCAGCATTTTACTACATTAAAATTACTGCTTAATTTTATATTACAATACGCCAATATATTGACAACATTTATAACATTCAATTTTATCTAACTTTACCGTAACTATCGTTTAAGATACATACTAGGTTACACAAACGGTTGAAGTAAACATTTCAGTGAATAAAATTGAGTTATGTATCACATACCATAACTAAGCTCATTTGTATATCCAAAGTCATTGGAATAATACAGACACACACAGACACATGTAGGTTAGCATGTGTGTGTGTTGATTGGGATACATGAATTTTCACTAAGGAACACATGAAATTTCAAAATTTACATTTTTATAACAGGATCGAGATTATTTATCATTATTTATTCTTAGTGTCCATATAGTTATAAACAAATCAAACCTTTGTTACAAAAAACAAACAATCTGCAGATAAATAGGACACTGTAAAAATTAAGTCCCGAAAGGCCTCTCAATAACCGAGTGTGATTTGAAACAACTATGGGAGAATCATTTGTCTCATGGTATTCGTCAGATTTAGGAATTGCAATGGGTAAATCACAAAATTATCAACTGATAAAATATTAAATTAACATATATCAAATATAACATGACTCCAATAGAATTTCGCCTAAAATCCTAGTACTACACACCAACCTAATTAGAGCCTTTAATTTGGTTATGAAAAAATAAAAGCGCAGCCGAAATTATAAAGCAAAATTGTAGCAGATGGCTCGTAATTACACTAAATTAGAAAATCTGTGTTGTGCGCTTAAATGTATTAATCTAAAAAAATCCTAAACATATATAAATGTAAACGAATTTTTGAAAACAATATGAACCATGACGACTCTCTAAATCCCTAATAACTATAAACGTACATTGTAACATAAATTCATTTATTTCGTATTACATATAATAATAATATCTCTATATATTATATAGTTAAACGTACACAGAATATTATAACTAAGAGTGACTTAACGATAGTTCTATATTATAACGTGAAGACGATGGCATGAATATGTACATATTATGGGTAGCGTTTGGAGCGAAGTACGGCAATTCGAAAGTTAAAAAAAAGGTTACTTATTACCAGTCATAATATAAGTATGTATAATATTAACGATTTAATATTAATGTGAAGTAAATACTTTGTAAAAGAACAATCTATAACGCAAATAATTACAAAGAGAAACGTGAAAATCTTTTAAAATCATTTTACATAATTATTTTCTTTTATACTAGTTTGATAGAGACATGACCTGGTCTAGTGTATTGTGTAGAGCAGTTGGACACATCTATCTCAAATCTCATGTTACTGTCTAAGCATTATGCATCTTCTTAAATTTTAATCACTTATATGTAAATGGGATCCATTAAACTCCATTATATTGTCTTGTCACCATATAGCAGTGGAAATTTATACATAAATTTCGCATATACTCAAGCACATTTTGCATCCGACAGGTACGTGACGTACTTGCGAAAGCTATTCTGGGCTCGAGTATTTCTATAAGTTCATCATTGCCACTAAGCGATTTAGAACCTATAAATATGACTTCATCTCCTTAAAATTAAGAATCCCATTGAGAGCTATGATACTATTTAGTACCATCATGGGTTCATTAATTTACCGCATTGCGATTTGATCAAGATTTAATAGTTTTACGAGTTTTGCAAATTTAACTAAGAACATCAGTACAGTGTAATGATAGTGACCTTTTGGAGCTATTATGAAGTATTGTTAATAATAATGATTGATAATTGATAATAATTATAGTTCTTGTAATTCACGAGCGCGGCCGGTTGTTGGCTGTGTTTAGACGTCAGTCGCTCGAAAAATATCGAACAAAACATGACAGCAGTGCAAAATTTAATACACGAGGTGTTGAACAACAGCGACAACACTACCTAATTTAACACTTGCAAAAAGGAATAAATGTAGTACTTTGAACAGTTGAAGAACAAATAACATAAGTTAAGTATACACAATCTATGAGCATCTGTGCAGTCTGTGAGCATAATTAGGAATAAAAAAGGAATTCACCTTGCAATGTTTCATATGATAGGATAGAAGACCATAGATATTCCAAAGTAACCATATTTTGAGGTGCCAAGAACCAACAGGAAAATTTATGTTCATATCAAAACACTTAACTGATTTTAGTTGAAATTTTAGACAATAAAAATAAAAATAACATGTAGTTTAGATTGATTAGATTTGGGATTTCGTTTGGGATTATTTAAAATATTTCAATGTATTATTAGTGTTCGATAGATCCAGGTGGTACTACTGGTACATAGCCCTCACATATCTATATATACACATATATAATAATATAATATTTTAACAGTGATTATTTTATCAAACTTACATATATCTATTACTATTAAGACAATAAGATGCGAAAGGTGGATACAGACAAAAACGTTTAAACTCTTTTTTGTGTGCAGCATGTGGTTATGCATTTGTGTGCGGCTGAGCACATGTAGAGGATGTCGGAGATTATGGGAATATAGAGCTTGCCTTCGAAGTGGACCGCGAGCGGGTGCAGCGGACAGATCTTCCAGCAACTATGTCAGGCAGGCTCCCGGCGTACGTTTAGGATGACGGCTCGGCACAGGGGGCACTCCTTTAGTTGAGCAGTGCAGAGCGAACAGAAACCCCTGGAACGGTGGATTGTTCATTTAACTTGTTTTTATGGTTTTAACCTACTCAATCTGAGGAGAGACCCGTGTTCAACGATAGAAGGAGAACGAAAAAACGTGATAACGGTAAAAGGGTCGGATAATAAATTTTTAAATTTACAATTTCCTATATTGTATTCAATGGAGAAAAATACAAAGCTAATATTAAAGTTTACAACAATGACACAGTTTAAAGTCTATCTATTCAGTCCAGTTTATTTATTCAGTTTACAGTAATTTCTTTGAGATTAATGCCAATGAACTTTCACTTCTTTCTTGTAATTAGGTAACTTAGCTTGTACACACTTTGGTCCATTAAGCATCCATATATATTTTTTATGATTTATTTGTATATTATGTTGAATCCTAGTCTGGTCACCAATAAAAAGACAAGCTTTAGCTATTAAGGGTAACCTTAAGGGTAGATCAAGTCTACTAACTATACTAGAATCAATAATGTTGGATGAAGCTTAGTTTACAATCTATCAAATTTATTTTGGTAATGCTAATATATTGTGTTATCCTTTCAATTGAGTAACCCATCCAATACATTGTGTAATCTTTTTGTCAACAAGTAGATATGATTAATTTACTATTCTTAAGTAGAATTAGAAAGTTAGTACAACTCACTGGTGTCCGCAAGGTTCAAGTACGCAGCAGCCTGTCTCGTCAAAGCACAAAGTGCAAGAATCTTCTCTGAAGCTGGTGCGGCGCAGCTGCTCTAGATAAATTCTTCTAGGCACGACCTACACACACATAAAACGATAAATTACAAATAGTAGAAGAAAACTACAGATGAAGTCCTAAAAAATTAAGAATCTATTGTAAATGCTATTCATAATTTTTGATGTTATAATGTATAATTTTGACAGATTGAGAAGCTGATATAAGTTTACAAGTATTTGCTTATAAATACTACAAATTATGGTGTTTACTGGTTACCATTTAAAACAATTATTTATATACATAAACCTTTGTATGTATGTTGCTGTTAATCTTGAGCACAAGTCCACCCACAACCATGAAAATTAGAATACATATATGTACATGTTATATTATTTTTTATGGAGAGGTTTTTTGTACTATTTCTATTGATGTAGCTCTCTTCTAGATGATAATACAGTGTATCAACTTCTGTATCGTTTAACCGATTGACATAACAATTGATATACAAGGACTTTTAAGTTTGTAAAATATTTTAGCGCTATTCTTATTAATGGTTTACAGTTACCTAGAAGCTGTACTCTCTATACTGTTTATTGATAAGAATATGCATGTACATATATGTACTAAATATAATGGTGAGTGGTCCTATCGTGTTTGTCTCTGTCTAAAAGATATTAAAATATTTTTTGTGGAAAACAACTAGAAGAGCGTTCAAGTATTATGTAACACAATTTTCGAAGAATGTAACGCGGCGTAACATTTTTCTGTGCCCTCAAACGTTTTAGGTAACACCCAAATGACAATTTTTATTTAATGACACAAGTTGAGTAAAGTAACAGAACGGCCCTTAATTTTCGGAAATAATAAATCCCCCCCCCCAATTGCGTTACGTAATACTTGAACACTTCCTAGGCACAAATCTTCTGCTCAATCTTTACTTAAGGATTTTTCAGTCTTTTAAGTTATCCTTACTATTATATATATAATTTCTTTTCATTTCTAATGAACAATCAAAGTTTCCTTTCACACTCATTTCAATGACTCAGCACATCTCAGTCTTTTGTTAAACAAACACTTTTGTATTATATCCCTTAAATCAAATATATTGGGCTAGTAATCCTCTTGCACTTTTCATTATTCAGCAGATAGGAAATAGAGAGGCGTGGAAGCAACTCGTTAAATCCTCTACCAAAGCTTTCCAGAACGGAAACGACCTTCAGAAATAGTGGACGAAATAGTACCAAGTGGCTATTGAAAACCACATGACATTTCATGTTTAAATGGCGACCCCCATTCCATTCATTATCTTTAGATATACACACCTGCTTTTGTTCATCTGTAAGTTCCCCGTAATCGTTGAACGTTTGGAAAGTTTTTCTGGGTGCATACTTGAAGGGAGTGTTGCCAAAGTTGAACCGACACTGTTGGAAAGCCATGAAACTGGCCGCAGCGAAGAATCCGTGCCTGTAGTAGTGATTTATAGGTAGTCAAATATATATATATGTACTATTTAAATATATCTCAATCTCTCGCTTTCTTTATACACCTCATCAACATCGATAATCCAACTCGTCTACATATACAATATACATACAATATTATTAAAATCAATTTACTATAATTTTTGTTGCAATTATTCAAAGTAGAATATATCACTTACGTGATGGTGTTAAATATCTCCGAGCATGTGTAAATCCGGTGCCCGTTTTGATAGAAAATGGCCTCGCGCTTTCCGATGTCTATGAAGCAACCGAGCACGTCGCCCTGCTGCCACGCAGACACGGCGTTGGTCCTGGTAGGCTTAGCTTTGTGCCATATGAGCCTTCGGCATCCATCATATGAGACCGAGTACAAATCATCACCAATACCGTACCCCTCCTGCAGATAACGTAATTAATATACTGATAAGTGATAACCATGACCCTTGTACTTCATAGTGTTAATGAGTTGTAACTCTTGAAATATAACTACTGAAAATGGCTACACTTGACTGACTCACATGATTCAAAAAGTGACTATTCTTCGTCGCCCATCCGATCTGCATAACACCGGGTGTTATGATCTCAGCTTCGTAGTACCAGGCGCCTCCGTCGACGGGGAACGTGCACCGCACACTCTCAAACGAGTACGAGTCGCAACGTGCCTCCAGTCCGTCGCAGGATATCTTCAGGTATTCGCTCACATCATTGTTGTTGAGTATAACATTTACGTTTGACATGTCCACCTCTTCATATGATAATTTTCTGCCTTCGACGACAACTGTGGACATTTACAGTTACTTAAAACATATGTACTAAACCTAGGTATAGTTACTTATGGCTTGTAATTGTTACGGAGCAGGCTACAAATATTACAGAGAGATAAAAAGGTGCATAATACGTCAGTATTACCAAAATTACTTTTAAAACGAGTGTACAGGTGTTTTAATTGTAATCAAATGTACTAATTGTGCGCAAAATGAGAACAAGATAACACCTAAAACCATCGATGAAATAAACAGATTGCTATGTGAAGATTTAATGAACAAATTCCCTAAAGTAACTATTGCTCTATCTGTTTTCGTTGTTATGATATTCACCGTAAAACTAGGGTGTCTTTGATCTTCGTTTTCATGGTATTTATTATTTAAATTTAATGCTTTTATTTATGTGCAAATCTATGCCGACTACATACATATCTTCACGCCGGGTCCCTCACGGGGTAGGCAGAAAGCACTGAGTGCCAAATATCTCTATCCTTACAGATCTGCCGCGCCTCCTCCACATTCATAACACTTTTTATACATGCACGCCGGTTTCAGAGACTTCTGACTTCCCCATCAGCCAGGAAACCTTCTTACGTCTATTTAAGGATTTACCCCAATTATATAATATTTGACATTTTCTCTCCTTCAAAACCGGCAAATTGACAATTCCTCTAGTGTTACATAAGTCCATAGGTGACGGTGACCACCTACCATCAGGCCGTCTGTCTGCCTTTTTGCCAGGTTTAATTAAAAAATCCGTGCCCAACAGTGGGAACTATAAATAATATTTTTTGTAATAGGCCTGGCCAACAGGATAGAGTTATTTGGCACCCCGTGCTCTCTGCCTACCCCGTAAGGGACCTGGCGTGAAGATATGTATGTATGTAAATATTTAATTTAAGCTGTGTTTAACGCTAGATAACGTAATAAAACGTATCTCACTGTTACATGGTTTAAGAGCATCTTCCTACACACGGTTATTATGCTATTGCGTTCACGTGTGGTTCCATTTAAAAATAGTTCATTTTGCAAGGAGCATGATATCGCGATTAAGAGTCCAGAAAAATATGAAACGTTCCTTAAAGCGGACTTTAAGCAAAGTAACTCCGAGCTCGTAATCTCTAATGGGCTGGTGGTACTCACTTGCGCCACCGTCAACTGGTGAGCGAGAAACGATGAAATTATTGAATGAACAAGATGATTTAAATAATTATCATTGTCACAGTATCCACACGTCATCTTTAACGAGGTAGGCAAAGAGAGCCGAGTTCCATATCTATCCTTAAAGTATAGTTTTATATAGATACGTATATTTTTGAGGACACTGTGGATATATATTGAAAAACCATTCCTACTTCACTTCTTCTGTTGATTTAATCACTTTATTACTGCTTGAAAATAACCTCGCATTTAGTCAATTAAACATACGTGAGATTATTTTTCAAAGTGACGCTGCCATCGCAGGTCCTCACATTCTCATCTTATACTGCAAACAATTATTTGGCCACTATTTATTGTGCACCATAACAGGTGATACAAAGGGCGAACCTTATGCCTAAGGGCATTCTCTACGATTCAACCTAAGAGTTTATTGATGAAGACTGCCACTAAAATTATTTTTTAATTACATATATAGATACATACATATCTTCACGCCGGGTCCCTCACGGGATTAATTAATTTCAATTAATTAATTATTTAATTAATTAATTTTTTAATTTCATTTTTTAAATTGTATAAATGAAAGTTAATTAAATTTATTAATCACTTTAATGCTATTAAACTCAATAAAGATAATTAGACAAGACTACTCTTTTGATTAAGTTGGATATATTAAATTTAGGAATGATGTTTTGTCAATTTGGTAAAATTAATTTATGATTATCGCTTTATATTGTTGCCTCGTGCTAGTACAACAACTGCTTTACTCGCTTAGTGGTGGGTACTTTCTTTTAACGATTATAACCGAGTATATCGGGAACCATGGCCGAGAACACAAAAGAAATGCGCCGGACTGATGATGCCCGTTGCGTAAACGACAACGGCCAAAACTTTTGTGATAACGCGGTCGAAATGACCCCACTTTCTATGTAGTTATTGAAAGAATAGAGTTGCTGCTAGTGTTCAAATGGTACACATAAAAATATTTTTTTTTTGTTAAAATGTACACTTTTTTATAATTTAAGATATGTCATCACCTTTGTTTCTTTTTCCCGGTTCTACATTTCAATTTATAATCCATTCGTTTCAATTTTTGGGGATTAATTAAACATAAAGCCTATAGTATATCCAATATAAGTATATAGTGCGTAAGTGTAGTTATATTGTTTTATTGTTATTCAATGAAGAAAAATTCATTAAATACTTTTGTTCCGTTCTCAGAGTCTTCTTCTTAGGATTTATCACCATAGGGATTAATCTAAAATTTTCTAAAACATTTAAATCGATCCAAAAATTGTTTAAGCCTTAAAGTCAGAAATTCGTGATAATTGGTATTACGGGTGATTTTGAAAAATATCTAATGCGCTTAATGTCTATGCTTAACTTAATAGATCGTTTGCGATCCAAAAAAGCGTTTGCTCTACTAGCTTTACAACTTTCCAGTATCCTAAGGCTAAATGCAACTGTACATACTCGTATATAAGAACATTGAACAAAAGAAAACCAAACAATCAATCAATACTTGATTCGCTGAAATTTTTTGATATGTAAGATAGAACTTTAAGTAAACTGCATAATTATCAGGGACTTGCGCGTCGTTTTGAATACCTGTCTCCCTTTCAGTCCCAACAGTGATTCTCCGTTAATTCGTCCCTCGGGAAATTACGGGGTTCCATGATAGCCTGGCGTTCCAGATCTACACAAAGTTTTGATCGTTCAGGTACACTATGATTAAGGAGAGCGTCTTGTGAAAAATTTGCGTACCCGGATGATAGATTGCTATTACGCCAGAATTGAAGGATCATTTTTTAAAAAACCTATCCCAGCTTTGATGTTGTTTTGCATGTTACCTGATAAATTATATCAGGGCCATTGATAAATTACATGAGTTCGATAATAAACACATATTTGTATTACATTGAGCGTTGATACTCTAGAACTTTTTTGGTATACTTGGTGTGGTATTTGCCAGGCTCATCAACATCAAATAGAAGCATCCGTTGCAACTATGTTCCAAAATATTGTACATTTTTTTTTTATATTCACGCCTGTAATCCCCGATGTACGTCATTGAATGTAAAAATGAAAAATTCACCAAACACATTTTATGAATAATGAACTGCTACGCGAAACAGGGACAGTAACAAAAGGTGAAGTCGACATGAAAAGATATTTTTTCCTGGAACCGAGCCGAGCTTAGAGTATGAATATTCAATGTAAAAATTTACTATATAATTACCTATATCGCCCATTTCAGGGTATCCCTCCATTAAAACCGAGTCGAGATAAAATGTTTCCATTTCGGACCGGTTTTATATAGTTGTTTTCTCTTGTTTTGGTTCACAATGAGTATGTTTCGACTTGCCTGCAGTTGGATGTGGCCTTTTTAGATGTTAGACTCAGGATGACAATATATGTATGTACATATATTCCTAAAATGTCGCCTTACATACTTTTTGTCATGGAATACTTGGGCACATTGTTTGGGTACATAAAAGCGGTGAGCTTGTTTTCTTTTCATTATATTTTCTTGTTCATTCGTTTTGTTTTAATGTAATTTGTCTAACGTTAACTATAAAAAGGGTTTTATTTATGTCTGTATTAAGAATTTATATTTATGTCTCCATAGTAACAATGCAGTTTAAAGTAGGACGCGAAAGTGAGATGTTGTCATATAATCTTAAAATAATCTTAATATAAATTACTTTAGGGGTTGTAAAATTACATAAAGGTAATTCGTTGCGGTAGATTTTACAAAATGCATCATTAAATACAATACTTATCTCTTACATGCAATTTTTAATTAATATAAACGTACACTAAAGTTAAAAATCCACAAAATTTATCTATATAACATACATATCTTCATCGCCGAGTTCCTTACGGGGTAGGCAGAGAGCACTGAGTGCTAAATATCTCTATCCTTGTAGACCTGCCGCGCCTCAAAACAAACAACAAAATAATATATAAATAACACAAAATTGATTAGATTACATTCTAGGCAAGAAATTGGTTTTGATTATATTCATGGCATTATTACGTCATATTCTGAATAACTTTGTCAGCACAAGAGTCAAAATAGTAAATACGTTTATTTAAATAATACATACTTATATTTTTCATAACTAAATTAAAAAAACTCCTGAATCATCTTATCGGTCCAACAAGTACACGGTTGTTTATGTGCGCTTCGTTCGCGAATTATTTTAAAATGTAAATCACTTATACAGTTCATTTAAATATTGCTTCCATTATAGTTTGGGTACAACAGAACTCAAACAAAGTTCGTTCACAAGACAATGCAGGCCTAACAGGAAGTTCGTCACAGTTTAACAGGAAGACTCACCCGCGGTCGGAAGGGCGCGGAATCACGGACTCGAGTATTGTTTTAGATTTCGTTCATTGTACTGAGAGCACTAGTTTTTCAGTATTGTTTATTTGCGTCTCTACCTGCGCTTTGTTCTGAAGTGTTGGATGTTCTCTGTGGCTTAGTATAACTCATTCGAATGTTTTATTTTTAGAATAAAGCTTCCTTTGCTGGTGCTTTGTTGGTTTTCAACATATACTGCTAACCTCCTTTTTCACTGTATTAAAATGAACAAAGAAACGTGATACTGGTCCTGTGAATATCGTAATTTGCTTTATAAACTTGTGTGTATGCATTTCAGGCAATTTCATAATCAAATGTACTGAAAAAAATTAAAAACTTTCGGCTCGAAAAAATAACACTTATTATTCTCGTTAATATTCGTTAACCAATCTAAATATTTAATAAAATTAGATAAATCATAATAAATGATACCGCATAACACGTATGTTCAATAACTCATAAAATCATACACTGGTACTCGTGTACCTATGATATATGTACATGAATGAAATATAATAAAAATTTTTATTGTTCTCTGTTTCTATCAACGAAATTGCCAGCGTAGCAACAAATCAATAAAACAACATATTATT
The DNA here is from genome assembly GCA_018245835.1 of Mysoria sejanus stolli. NCBI lineage: Eukaryota > Metazoa > Arthropoda > Insecta > Lepidoptera > Hesperiidae > Mysarbia > Mysarbia sejanus. The sequence goes on along the minus strand of DWEJ01000009.1, from coordinate 1,925 downwards.
ATTACTGTATAACACGTGTACTATGCAGTGTATATCCAATGTACATGCTTGTATTGCACGTAACACGAGACGCGTCACTCCCGTCACAGTAACGTGACGCAGTCTTTGCACGCCACAAGCGTTGTGCGCGTCATTTGTCACCCGCCGAGACAACAGAGACCTAACACGAAGTTTTATTGTTCCTTGTTCCTTGCCAAGGTGGTTAATAGCTTAAATACTTTTTTCTCATTATATATCTACTTGTTTCATTTGTGATATTAAGGTGTACGTATTCATTAAAGTATTACTATTATTGTCTAAAATACAATACAATGTTCTATAACCGAATTAAAAAGTTGGAAATAGTAATATATCCGAAACCATTGTTTACTGTCTACAATTGACTATCATTCCGTAGTAATGAAGATTGTAAAAATCACGAGCTCAGTGGCCAATTCTTCGCCATATATTTCATAAACCGCCTTTTAAAAGCCTCAATTGTAACCCTACCATAACAATCAAAGACTATCTCCTTAAAGTGTTTTGTGAATTTTGCTATTATTCAGTAACTATTAAAATATTACTGCTTGAAACATATTTTATAAAAGAACAAAACACAGAACGCGCCATTCAATAATTAACTGCCGCAGTTGTCAGCGGATGTCTAAACCGGCAGCGCCCGCGTGACGTGTTCCGTCACGTCACTCGCTCCTCGTCGTTTGTCACGCTGTCAATGACTACCTACAAACGCTTGTACAATGTACAGCGTTTTTTGTATTTTATTTGAGCTTTCTATTTCAACGATGCCTCCAAAAATCGTAATAATATCGTTATTAGAATGTTGAGCTCACCAAATGCTAGACAAATAAAACATTTATTCAGTTCTGATTTGGATATTGATTATTAAAATATATCGAGGTATTATTAAAAATTCCTTAAAAAATTCCTTAAAAAGAATTCCTTTTAGTATTTATATTATATAAAAAAATCATATAATTATTAGACAAGTTCGCTATTCGTCTTTAAGACGATGGAAAGAATGCATAATTACTAATGGCCTTAAAATTGATCTAAGAAATGATTGATGCTTCCTATTGACACGATGACTTAGTGTGCTTTTATAATTTGGACAACTGGAAATTATATCGGAAGTACAAACTTCTTGCAACTGAATTTACTTATTATCTTAGTTTAGTATTATCATAGTGTATTATTTAGTGTAACAAATATATTAAATGTTCAGGTTTTTTTTAATATAATAACATATACTTGAGCCAATATTCGTAGCATTTGTATGATAGATTAAGCAGTATATTAGAAATTTGTTTTTTTGTTCTGTATTGTAATTATCTATACATATACAACACCTTGTCATTAAAAATGTAACATTACCTTCTACCAATAATTAACCTTCCAGTTGTCAGCGAACATCTAAACCGGTAGGGAGCGCGTGACGTCATATGTCACGTCACTAGTGCCGCATCATTTATCACGCTGCCAATGATTGCTGGCGCCGTGGTTTTGGACATAATACCACTGTAATAAATATAATAATAAAAAGTGGTATAGATAGAAAGAGTATAAAACCTAATTCTATTTTACTAATGTTACGATTATGTATAGAATTTATAAATTATAGTTATATTTGTTTTGTGTAAACTTCTTTTCTATTATTATCTCAAACGTACAACACGAACAGTAGTATCACTAACAGAGCTATACTACCAGTCGTGTTCAAGTTCGACAGCAGATGTCTATGATGTATAAGTAAAGTGTGTATATTTAAAAAAGGAAGCTTAAGATCTGAGACTGATCAGATCGGAGATTGCCTCGTTGCTCGTGTGGTTGCAAGCGCGACTGCATATCGGTTCGATTCCCGGGTCGAACACTATTTAACACTAGAATTTTTCTAATTTACAAATTTTCTGATTTAGAAAATTACTAGA
>DWEJ01000008.1:0-28434 GCA_018245835.1 Mysoria sejanus stolli | reverse complement strand
TTAAATCATAATAATTTGTCATGTGAATAATTATACAAGTGTTTACAATTGCTTTTACAAGTGCTTACATTTTTATATCTATTTAATTACTTGCTAGTACAAAATTACCACAAAGACTGCAATCACAGCTGAATAGCAACAAAAGCATGAAAATGCATTCACTGTTAAACTCCAGGGAAATAGGTTCAAGCTCTATCAGATCAAAGCAAGTACTAAATACAATGCTATAATCTTCACATGAATAAAAATTCACATATGTGAACTATAAAAATTTATTCTTAAAAGGCGATACCATATTTAACCCACCCACTTTTATTAAACTGCAATCTCAACACTCACCCGGTCCTGTTGATGGTTGAATACACCCCATAGTACACAGCACTCTCCACCATACCCATGAGGGCAACACCACCAATCCAGTACTGTATCCTCAGGAGGTCCCGCCATTGCAACGCACACACAACCAGCCAACATGTGCAAAGAACTGTGTAGACTCCACACATTGTCCCAAAGAACTATGAAAAGAATATGGGCATTATCGACACTGGAAGGGTTCGAATATGGGCACTTGTAGTTTTTATTAATTTTTTGTCTTTTTCTTCAATCCCTTTAATGTTCTACTGTTGTCATACATGTCTCCTTTCAGAATTAGTGTATATTGTAGCAAGGAATATTGATTGATTACATACAGTTGTAACAATATATACTAAAACAGTACTTGGCCATGTGTGTTTGCAAATTTATCTTTACTTGAAGTATTAATAGGTTGGAGACAACTAAAGAGTTAGTGATCAACCAGTCAATCGGACAATTAAACTGTTACATTCGATAAACTTTAAAGGCTGTCATAGACCTATAGTTACCCAACGACCAATAGATTAACATGCTTTCAAAACTTAAACCCACTAAGTAACCCAACCATGCAGGGCGATGCTTAACTTAATCTCAATAATAGTTGAACTTCAATAAACTTAAAATATACCTATTGATAAAAAAATAATAATGGTATAAAATATGAAATATTTACATACTCTATGTTTTCTTAAATGAATTGTAATGGAACCACCGAAGCTGTGGTATAATTTATATCCTCTCAGAGAAAAATTAAAAACCTCACCGGTAGCATAGGCCACAGAGAAGCTGACAGGTAGCCAGATGGCGCCACCATCTCGATGTGGAATGTTGCGTTAAACTTTGTGTTGCTTTGGACTTTCATCAACAGTGCGTACGTCCCCTCGGCTTCCATCACTAATATTGGTGGAATGAGCTGGAAAACGTAATAAACATTGAAACATACTATCAATGCTATGATTAAAACTTTTTACTTACATAAAAAGGCTAAGCATTATTTAAATCAATAATTCAATAGATATTGTGTATAAGCATATAAGATCATAGTACAGGTGGTCGTGTTTGTCTGGTATTGTTGCAAATGACCAACGAAACCTACTAAACGTATTTCAATATCAATCAATCAAATCATCCGCACCTATTTCGGTGACGGCGACCCAGTGCATGTCAACTGGACCCGTGTTGTCATGTCGGTGGTATGGCCCGCTCTTATGTGGCTTGCAAAGCCGAATTTTGTTTTAAAGATACGTTTACAAGAAGCGCAGTAAAGCTGGCCAGCAATATTGTATGAATACGTATAGGAGTGCTTTGGTCGAGTCTTCCGTAATTGGCGCTTGGCGTCGAGGTCTTTAAGGCGCTGTCGTTCGTACTCGTCTACGTTGTTGTGTACGGTATGCCGCCATTCCCGTCTGAGACGTGCTCGCTCCTCCCAACATTCAGCCGGTAAATTGCAAGGCAAGAGGTGACGTTTAAGGACATCCTTGTAACGCAGGTATTGCCCGCCTTGCCTGCGCTTTCCACGAGCAAGTTCAGAATAAAAGGTTGCCTTGGGCAATCGGCTATCATCCATGCGCAAGATTGGTATGTCGGACGTAGAAGCGCTAATTATGAAGCGTCAGCTGAGATGGAGTGGTCACGTCTTGCGCATGGATAATAAAAAAAAATAGATAACGAAAGAATATTGCTTACAGATTTTGAACCACTGTTTTGTTGTTTCTTCGCATCGTCGGAAGATTCACTCATTGAAAACACTATCGATGTCTTGCCAATACACGTGTAAGTCTTCCTCACGCTCAACTCTTGAACCATGGTCGAATTGTTAATGTCATAAGTGGACCAGTCTACGTCATTAATGCAATCTACAATATGCTGTAAAAAGTAATATAATGGTTATTTACAATTAAATGACTGCTAATAGATTAGGTGCTATTTATCTAACTGTTCCTAAAATACTTGGTGTATTAAGGCGTAGGGAACCTCCCAGTTCGTTATATAAATCGTACATGATGATCGAATTCATTTTGGAATAAAATATATGTGTCATGAAATATTTGTAAACAGGTGTACAAGCTTCCCTTAGCACGCTTTCGCTTAGCAAGCTTTGGTACGCAGCTTGAGCGCAATCTAGATACTTATTCGTATGATATTAACCCATACAAATTCCACTCGAAAGAGTATCGTGGGTACGATTCGTCCCGACCCTGTAAATACTATGGTACCTACTTAATAAGTACCATATTATTATACACGTAAGTACTAATTACATTGCTTACCTGGCACACTACGTACGAACTAAATGTCCAGTTCAATCGTAAATTGTATGGATTCCTACATTAAAATAAATTCTAGTTATAGAATGTTTTTCATTTGGGTTAAGGTGTAAATATTTATGTACCACAGTCATTCAATCCGTAGCAGTCTTAAAACCAGCAAAGAATTAGATACCATTAAGAACAACACCACAAGAATTATATCCCAGATACAAAAACTGTTCATTGCAATGTAGCTGGCCGTAATGTACTTCCCGCGTTTTTATCGTCACCATTTAACCCTAGTCAGGAGATTCAGTTGTTGTGACGTTATTTTATATATACTATAGGTTTAGAGATTCGTCTTTTATTATTTCAACATGTCACTACTAACCAATCTGAATGGATAATTTAATGCAGTACGTTAATAATTACCCCGACATTTTTTCCTAAATATAAACCTGATTGGTTACTTTTCGTAGCTCCCAATATATACGTAATTTATACACTCGAAAACAAATAATTCAACTATGTTATCATGTTCGGAAACGTTTTATCAGAAATATTGCGCTTTATTTTATTTTAAAAAGTAACATTAAATGTTACTTTTTAAAATAAAATAAAGCGCTAGTTTCTCTAGCAATAAATATGTAATACCTTTTCAAAGTAATGATAATAGTCCGGGGAACACCAAGTCGGTCGGAACTTATATGAGACTGTGAGATTAGTTTCCACATCACTGTCACAGTGCACTGAAAAATTAAAGCAATTGTGTATTATCCCATTTTATTTTTATTTGTACATGGTAAAAAAGATACAGAAAAATGAGCCTTAACAGTGGATAAAAGGGTTGTAATATTAATAACTTCAGAATGAGAATGATAAAACAATGTTTAACTTTCATTTCTATAAGTTTTGTAAGAAATTTCTTCCTTACGGGTTCCGCTCAGCGAAATATTGACATCCTAAACAGATTTTTTAATAGCATGTAATAATGCCTTGTCTTGTGTGAGGTGGGCGGAGACTACCTAGAGTTAATTTACCACATTGAACCACTCGGTGGTAGTTCTAATAGACTTAAGATCCATTAGTAATGTACATCAAAATTTAAAGAGTCCAAAATAATGAATATTTTTATAGAATTAACAGTCTGTTTTAGAACTTTGCATAAACACCTAATGTTCACTTTACATAACTGAAAGTTTACATAACCAGTACATGCTCTGCTTATCAAAAAAATGTGTAATTATACACCACTGACATATTATATCTAACCACAATAGCTATTTAACTTTTGTATTATTTGGTCATTAGTCAATTTGAATTTAGTTTAGATAAAATTTATAACTGCTTTTTGTTAAAATACAACTGAGGAAAATATTATTAATACAATCTTTCCTGGCACTATGTTTTGGTGACAAATTTGATTCTTGTCCAATGATCAAATATGTAGTGCAATTTAAATTTGCCTGCCTTATTAATCATGTTGGTTGTAAATGTGACTGCCGAACAAGAGGTCTTGGGTTTGAATCCTGTGTCAGGCACTATTGGATTTATCTAAATTAGATTTCAAATAGTGGTTCAATTGATCAAATCAGTGACACTGATGTATCTAAACCTTAAACATTTTGTTTATATTAAGTATGAATTGAAATCCTACATAACATAAGCAATTACTAGCCATAAGGTTATTAAGATGGCAAGATTACAAAAGACTAAAACCCAAGACACAAACACTAAATGAAGAACCCCATGTGGAATATCCAGGATTTGGCAGATGTGATATCAACCCTCATGTCCCAGTGTGGGGAACATGTGCAACAACCCTTCAGTGAAGGACCACGTCTGGCAGTGGTCTTAGCTAAGCTGATTAAAATATTATATCTACTTTATTTTGTTTGTCAGCTTGTCCCTCTATCGATATCAAACCTTCTATCGTTCCACTGTTGGAACATGGGTCTCCTTTCAGAATGAGAGGGTTAAGGCCATAGTCTGCGAAGCTGGCCAAGTGCGCGTTGGCAGGCTTCACACACCTTAGAGAATAATATTTTTTTTTTTGAGGACTCAATGTGTGCAAGTTTCCTGACGATGTTTTCCTTCACCATAATAGCAAGTGATATTTAAACTTAAATCACACATTTTTAAGAGGTGCACACCAGAGATTTGAACCTGGTCTCCCAGAGCAAGAGATCGAATTTCAAACCACTAGGCTATCACTGCTTTCACTGCTATCCCTTTATACAATCAGGCAAATATTGTAAATCAAAGCAAAACATACATAATTTCAAGAACTGGTAATGAGTGACTACAATTAAAGCAGAAATATTTTGTGGTACTCACATACTATTATAAGCTTTGTGTCCTTGAATAATGACTTGGCTATTGCAAACCTACAATCCTCCTGTAACAAATTGTAATGGTCACTATTAATATAATGAATTGGATAGCAAGTCAGTCTGTTTCTTCTTTATGTTGTCATGATTGAAAGTGTTGTACTATTTTTCTTATCAATAAGTATAGAAACTGCAATCATTAGTTATCTCTAGTAAAATTAGTGAGTTACATTTTTGCTTTTAATACATACATGAGATATATTGTATATAGTCCTATGTGTGTATACTGTACATAAAATATATTGTATATAGTTGTGGGTCACAGCTTTGCTAACTTATTACACGGAAAGGTGTACCTACATATTTACAAAAACTAGAAGTGGAAGCTGAATTTTAATATTTTGCTTACCCTTTAAAACAACTAGAATATATGTGTTGTCTGTTACTGTCTTAAAAACAGTTACAGAAAGAAATAAGGTACATTGCTGTCATACTTTTTTCAGTAAACATGTGTACTGTAGCCTGATATGTGCTTTGCAACTTATAAAGTGAAATATGTATTAAACAAATTAATTGGAACATAAAAATCATTTATTCAAACAAAAAAATATTTTATTAATTGCTAGCTATTTTAAAATTTAATCCAAAACATTTAATCCCACACTTGGCCAGCGTGGTAGACTAGGGCCTTAACTGTCTGATCTGAGAGAAGACCCATGGGCCAGCAGTGGACTGATTGAAAAAAAATCGGGTGGGGGTACCGACTCTCAAACAAGCAACATAAAGTTGGCCATGTGAAAAACATGATTCTCAAATCTAACACCACAAACGTTAAGTGTTTGCCCTTGGGCCTTGTTGATGGACATCGCAAATGATAAACACACAGGATATTGTACTCATTTGAATTCAAATGATTATAATATCACAAATATTGAATATTTTCGATAATAATGGACAATATGGAACCACTCAACTATTATTAACTCAACACTGAAAACACATTTCAATTTGACAGCAATCCCTATTTACAAAATGATCTGCCATTTATTGCAACCACGCTACCGATTTTTTGCAAACTTCACATGAACCATCTACTAAATAGTCCGAACAAAGCCTAAACATTTGGTTTGGATAGGTGAAACCCTTCTTGAGTTATAAAATTACAACAAAAAGTGGCATTGATTTTTATATACATATATAGATTTGTATAGAGGAATTTGGGTTGGTATCAACTAAAGCTAAGTTTCAGGCCTTTCAGGTGTATATCTATGAGTAATCAATATTATCACTAAGAAGGGAATCGTGATTTATTACTTATCAGATATAGATAATCATCTAGAATTATTATGTGCATACATTTGGATTTTTCTTACTACTTAAGAGTTAAAGTTAAAAAGCACATTTTCTCACCCCACTCATCGGCAAATCCCATTTTCCAACGTCAGAAAAACTAAACGCTACTTTGCAGATTACTGCTAACAGTATTAAATATCCTAAAATTCTACCCATTGCTACTGAAATGTAGAACAGCGGATTATATGTATTAGGCTATAGTCCAAAAACATTATTCTAATTTCGTTTCTTAAGGCAATAACTTTCATAAAACATTTTTGTATGAGTGAATACTAAATTATATGTGCACACTTTTGACAATGACAAATCGCGTCAGTCCGTTGTCTTCTTTAGCTTGCTATGTCACGGCTTTTATTAATAATGGCAACAATTACGGTACTATCATAAATCGATTATCTGTTATTCTTATTAGTATAAATATTATGTAATGGAAATAAATATTTATTACATTTAGTTTACTAATTCTGTAATTAAGTTCTAAAGTTGTTGTTACTTAACTATCCAATATGAGTATCTAAACACAACCTTTTGACAGCTTGACAGTTTGATACTCATTTGTGGTTGGTTCCGTGTCAAAATATTTTTGTTTTGTTCGTCGCATTTTACTTTTATGTAAGCGTAATATGTAATTATTGTAATGTATTCTGTTTATTTTAACATTACGGTACGCAAGGGTGTTGAATGTGCATTGATCGGTTGTCATGTTTTGGTGGTTCAGTACTCGTAGTGGTATGTGTTAGTCATGTCAGATTGCGCGCTGGTAGCCAATGTAAACGAACACGATGCCAGTATGGACGTGGGGAACGACAAGTCTCTATTCGAGCCAACTATTGATATGATGGTAAATGACTTCGATGACGAAAGAACGTTAGACGAAGAAGAAGCTATCGCTGCTGGAGAGCATCAGGACCCCAAAGCGGAACTGAACAGCCTCCAGCGGGAGGGTGATATGCCCTTGGAAGAATTACTCGCATTGTACGGTTATAACAAAAAAATGGAGAAAGCCCTGCCAGAACAAGCACCTGAGGTGGTCCCTGAGGAAAATGAAAAAACTGAGTCTGCATTGCAACAGTTGTACACTGAGACAACGACAAGCCCTGAAGCCACTAGATGCCTTAGGTCAGGATCGCGACCTCCTTCTGAAGAAGAAGACGACTATGATTACAGTCCAGATGAAGATGATTGGAAGAAAACTATAATGGTTGGTAGTGACTATCAGGCTGGTATTCCTGAAGGCTTGTGCAGTTATGATGATGCACTGCCTTATGAGAATGAAGATAAATTACTATGGAACCCAACTGTCCTTGATGAAAAGGTGATAGAAGATTATATGAGAAAAATATGTGCTATGAACTCTGGCACTGGTGTGGAAGCAGTACCAAGAGGAAAACAGCTTAGAGATGATGAGGAAGCATTATTTCTATTACAACAATGTGGTCACAATGTTGAGGAAGCTTTAAGGCGGAGACGTATCTCGGCTCAGACTCCAGCCCATGCAAGTGTTTGGTCAGAGGAGGAGTGTCGTAATTTTGAAAATGGTATTAAAGTGCACGGAAAAGATTTCCACCTCATAAGACAGCAAAAGGTGAGGACGCGTTCTGTTGGTGAACTGGTCCAATTTTACTACATATGGAAAAAGACAGAGAGACACGATATTTTCGCTAACAAAACACGGCTAGAGAAAAAGAAGTATACTTTACATCCTGGTCACACAGACTATATGGATAGATTTTTGGAGGAACAGGAAGGGACAGGCACCAATTTGGTGCGGCCCGTTTCTCCTTCACCAATGATGGTATATGTGCCTTCCCCCGCTGCTCAACCGGATCCCCTAGCATTGGGAGAAAAGGAGGTGTTCTCTCAATTGAACCCCCACACATCACCTCCGAGGACACTCTCAGTGGAAGAACCAGAGCCCGACACTGTTTCCTAATACATGCACAACGGCAATGCAATTTGTCGTTTAGAATGCACAGTCTGTAATGTGACTATTACAAGACACAAAGTGTTGCATTTCCTTGTTCACAAATAGTTTCATATTTTTACTTACCCTAAGGATTAGAAGAGTTTTTATCATGTGACTTATGAAAATGTTTTATACGAATATTGACAGTACAATGTAAATATTGATATATAAATGTGTTAATACTATCTGTGAATGGAGGGGATGAACAATAATTTTAGTGTAGTCGAAAACTATTTTAATAATGGAATTGAGTGTGGTGTCAACACAGCATTTTAACTAATCGGAAAATATACATGCCATTTTCTTTTTTGTTATTATTTATTTGTACGTTTAGTTTAATTTAAATGATGGCTTATGTACTTTTTATACTCAGTTCTACAAGTCACATATTGTGGACAGCGGGTATTGAGTTACACTGAAACTAGTTAAAGAAACTAGATTACTATGGTTGGTTGGCTTTCTTAATGAGTTAAGAGAACTTATTGGTCAATTAGTGCAATGGAAAAGTTTAATAGTTGTTGTATTTGATACAGAGTTGTTTGCAAGAGAGTATTATTGTACAGGATCTATTTTGTTACATGGGATACTACATGAGTATGAGATATCCGATGATAGTGCACTAGTGCCTGAATGTTTTAAATTTACAAGGGCATGTACATGATTCCCATTATTTGACATTTACAATGAATCACTTTTGATAAGCAGTGCCTAATGTTTTTGTTCATTATGTCTATTGAATTTGTAAGTTAAAGTGTTATATCATTCTGTTTTTTATGATCCAATGTCTATTAGTATTTTTCATTATATTTGAAAATGGTGTTGCCGCATTGCTCCACACAATTTTTTTTGTGTGTATCAATGGGTTACCATAATAATTATGTGTCTATTTAATTTTTCCGACAAGTGGTTTATTTAATTGATGTGCGAAAATGATTGAGAAACTTGTAAAAATTGAGGAAATTTTAAGAATAAAGAATGCAAAATTATTATCTTTTTTATGTGATATCCCGTAGACAGAAAGAGAATATAAAGCATATGAACATTTTAGCAGGGTTATGCCTACTAATAATATAATGAAGAATCATTTTAACATATTTCCAATGATTACCAAAGAAACCAGTCATATTCCCATGTATGACTGGTTTCGTCGTGTATTACACTCCTATTTCTACCTCTTCTAATATTTCAGCCATTACGTTACATTATTAGCGACGAAGTACAAAATTAGTTATGATATAAAAAATAAAGTAGCAAATAATTAATTTATTTCCTACAATTTTTCTTTCAATAAAAGAATAATCCATGTTAAAAACAATTCTTTGACTTTCCAACCGTATTACTACCTCACATTTTACAATGACGAAAACCGATATAAATGCGTTTTTTTAAGTTTTTATTTAACTTAATATGAAAATTTACTTTCGTTTCTTTTTCATTCAATATTTTTCCGCGTTCATTCAATAATTACATGCGTATAAGTAAAGTAGCATTTCAAAGTAAAGTATCGTAACTGAAACGGAATGTGAAGGTAGATTCACCCCTGGTGGAAAAATTTTGGACTTAACATTTTTTCAGACTCTTTTAGAGAAAATAAGTCTTATTTTCTCTTAAAAAGTCTGAAAAAGTCTTTTGTCCGATATTTGTCTACCAGAGACGACTTAAATAGGTATAGATGGTATTCAAGTATTCATGTTTCAGTATTTCAAGTATATTTCCGTGCTCTCAGCCTACCCCGCGAGGGACCCGGCGTGAAGATATGTATGTATGTTTCTTTCAACATTGATACCTAACTTTTACCGTTAATAATAATCCTGTTGCAGAATATCATATTTTATATCCATAAATAATAACGAATATATCCATTTATCCACCAGCGCTTGTAAATCTACGACTGGACATAGACCTTGCTAAACGGCATCAAACCAACCGGTCTCAAGTTTTTTGAATTCAGTAATTCACTTGTATGCCATTGTTTTCTCGAGGTTGTTATACCACCTGATAGAAGATGACCTTTGCTTTTTTATCGACGAATTCTACACATGGCACCATAAATAACAAAGTTACATAAATTATTATAGTGAACTCATTATTTTTATTTATGAACTACAATAATACAACTGCAATAATGTTATCTTGATCTGGAATTATTACTAAACTATCAACGACCAACGTTCTAATCTAATTGTTTTACTGTGAAGTGTCCAACTTGAACATTTAATTAAAATGGGAGAAGAATAAAATATTTTTTTTCCAAAATGCGTTAATTATACAAAAAAATGTCAAATGTTTTTTTAATGCATGAAACGTAGAATGTATAATATACTTGGCTGAAAATATAAAATCCTAGAATACTAAGACCTCTAAAAAAATATGTTATTTATCGAACTGAACTACAGTGAGAATGTTACAAAATTACAAAACTATTTAAATTAAGAATTTGGGAATAATAAAACTTTATTAAATAAATACTATATAACTTGTCAATTGAATACCAACTCTAGTAAATCTAACAAAGAATTTTTTCTGCAATCGAATAGTTTTGTTAGTGTGTGCACAAAAAGTATGGATTGTGTGGATGAGACTGCAGACATGACCGAGAAAGAATTCTTTAACGACTTTAAAGAGAATTACGGGAAAGTGCGTAAATTAATCGATGAAGATAGTAAGAATGACCCGGAGAACGAGCCATACTTATCAAAGTACAAAGCGAAAACTATCCTAAAAAATATGCACGATTCACTCGTGTTACTAAAATCAGACACTAAAATAGATACGTTAAAGATTGATGCTATGCTAGGATCTGTGTTATTGAACATGGGTATTGTGGATATGGAAACTGAGGAAATAACATCGAGTGAGAAAGTGTTAATGGAGGGGATTGAGTTGCTTTCTCCAAACTCTTTAAAACCAGAAGTTGTGGAAACTCTTATTAAAATTTACAATAATCTAGGCATCTTATGGTCTAATAGGGATGAACCGGAAAAGGCTAAGATGCACCTACTCAATGCTAAAGGTTTGTACGAATCCTTCAAATGCACATTGCAAATGCCTATGCCCATTGACCTGATTATTAGCAGTACAGATGAAATCGACAAGGACAACTTCATCCTACTGCTGGAAAGGGCGCACACGTTGACATTGTACTATTTGGCGCAGGTGTATGGATCCTTGAAGGAGAATCTAAAATCTGCCATTTACTGTCACGTAACATTACGTCGTCAGCTCCAATACTCAGATTATGAACCAATAGATTGGGCACTGAATGCGGCTACATTGTCGCAGTACTTTGCTGAACAGAACGGTTTCGTTCAGGCTAGACATCATTTGGCCGCCGCATCGGTTATTTTAGAAAGGTATGAGGAAGAGAATTATTCAATCGAAAACCGTGAGGAAGGACGTCCACCAATTAGCGAAACTTTCAAACATAGATCTGCAGATGTTGCAAGGTGTTGGGCTAAATATTGTCTGTTGCTCATGACTGCATCAAAAGCAAGACTTATGAATGATGCGGATGATTTGAGTGATGCAATTACAGGTGGGTAATTTTCGTACTTAATTTATAATTATACATTTTAAAACAACATCATGCTTATATTTGCTGAAGAAGTAGGTAGAAGAGAGTGATACATTGCCTTTTTTATGAGTTAGAATGATATCTAGACTTGATCATTCTGAATAATCTTCATTGGAGTTACCATTCAAATGTCTGGCTAGTAATTCAATCTTAGATCCCATGGATAAGTAGGCTGGTATTTACCTAACCCATGTTCAATAAATCCTTGTTTTATTCATAAATTTTATAATTCATTGTATCAAATTGAATTAAAAATGTTCATATCTGTGACCAATTTGAATGAATAAATTAATCTTTACTTCTGAATATACATATAGTATTACAATCAATGTCTTTAATTGTACTGGCATATTTTGTTTTATGTACTTAACATCTCTTTACTTTTCTTTATTATTATTAATAAATATATAGTTGTTATTAATGTACATCACACCTGTAATCTCAGAAGAGGTAGGCAGAGGAATGTAGAACTCTTCCACATTTCACTGGTTACGTTCACATCCCACTATAGAATCGGTGGTGAGCCTATTGCCATGCACCAGGCCCATATCGAAACTCCGAGCCACTATTAGAAAATTTCAATTAAAAAAATTTTCTAGTGCCAGATCCGGGAATCAAACCCAGGACCTCTCAATCAATAGTTGCACTTGCAACCAACATGTTATAGTTGTTATTAATATATTTCAATTTATTTATAGTTTCAAACAGGGATGTTAAGGAGCTCCATAACCATAACCGAAACTATTGGATATCTGATTTAAAAATATATCCATAACTGTAACGGAATCCGGTATAGAAGTTTCAGATAATGGAGTCTATATGAGTATAGACGATATAGAAGTCTAAATGAGACACGTTATCTGAAATAATTTCATATCCAAATCCGAATTCAATATTACAATTAGTCCTATATCCGTATCTAATCCTTATCCGAAATGACATATCCATAACATCCCTGGTTTCAATGATGTGACTCAATATTAAAATTTTGTAAGCATATGTACATGTGATTAAATCATCGCAATCAAGAACAACAATGGATTTGTTTTTTTTAGAAAAATCTTTTTTGATATATTTTTTTTTAAGGTAAAAACAAATCTTCAAAGTGCTCTCCTGAAAAGTTAGAAAATATCAGATCCGTCTTTGTTATACGATTGCGACGAAATTGTCTCCATTTTTAACTGATGTTGCTAAATATTGTGGGATAGTGATGACAAAATGACCAGAGTAATAATTAAATTCTAAAAAATCAGACCTTCACGCTTGTAATTCACGAAGAGATAGGCGGAAGAAAGCAGAACATTCCCACGTTTCACCAGTTACGTATACATCCCAACTATGGAATAGGTAGTGAGCCTATTGTCATGTATCGGGCACATATCCAGACCCCGAACCACTACTAAAAAATCTAAATTAGAAAATATTATACTTCCCCATTGGCAGTCACATTTGGAACCAACATGAATAACGAGTGATTAAATACTAAATTTCTTCATATTCAATTAAGTATTTAAGTGTATTATACTAATTTCTAAAATATCTATTTAACAAAGTATTATATATAGCTGTTGTTCATGTTTCAGATATGTCTAATTTGGAGTTACAAGATGATGAGAACATCTGTGGAGGGAACATTAAGAATTTGGTATTTCCGAACTTGGAAGTAATAAATTATGAAAAAACAGTTGGCGCCAAATTTCTGCTAACTTATGATGATGCTAAAACGATGTTTTTGATCTGCCAGGCTTGGCTTGCCAAGGCTAAAAGCTATTACAGGTTAGACAGCTTAGCATCAGATTATATTGAGTTAATACAAGACAGTTCTCAATGCTACTCATATTTGGCATTTTTCGAAGAAGACGACGAAAGACGTGCTAAGATGCATAAACGACGTGTAGACATGCTCGAAGATCTGTTGAAAGAAATCAATCCTACCTACTACCTACAATATTGTAGACAGTTGTGGTATGAATTGGGCGAAGTATACTCAGATATACTGAACATAAAATTGGACAAGCTGAACAAAAGTGTTGAAAAACCTAATCCGCAATTGCTCAAGAAAATAAACCATTTATGTGAGAAAAGCATTCAAAATTATAACAGTTTCATAGATTCGATCAAAGACAAAAATGGGGTGATGCCTAGTAAACTTGAATTTGACCTAATACGGCCAGTCATAAGTGCTTATGCATTCATAGGCAGAAATAGTATGAAAAGAATAGCCATTGATAAAACAACCCACCTAAACTATGTCAGGATGAGCTTTAACTCATACCAAGCGGTTGTAGTCATATGTAAAAATGACAAGGATGCTGCAATGATGATGAAAGAGGAATTTAGCCTGTGTCATGAAATGGTCAAAATCTTACCAATTAAAATAAAGAAGCTGGAAACTGATTTGCTTGACTAAAATGTACTTTCATTAGAAATTTGCTTCTTCATGCTCATGTAATCCATGATAGAGTATAATAGAGTATAATTGATGATAGAGTTTCTAACTAGTCAGTGGGCTCTGTAGCTGTATATCTCAGAAATGGATTACTTTTAAAAATATAGTTACATACAATATGATGTAATACATATTTGTTATGTAATATAAAATAAATAAAAATTGACAAGGTGTGTGTACATTCTTGAAATAAGAAAAAAACTGATTTGATTATATTATATTTTCAATAGTCAATTTAGTTTACAACAAAACTATTTAGATTTTGTAATTCTAGGTGTTGTCTACATCACATTATCGTTATTATGAAATTGCAATAATCTATTAACACTTTGTAACCAATGCTTTTTTCTTTTTCTGTATATTACATATTAGAGATGTTACGAATATTGGCATTCGCGAATATTCGCATACTTTTGCATATTCGCAATCTCAAAATTTTTGCGAATGTTTTGCGCATATAAATATCAAAAGAAAAAAATACAAAAAAGTAAAATATGTTTTTTAATACAACACAAAGGACCAACATAGTAATCGCATTAACAATTTTCAGTTTATCATTTGGTATTGTTTATTTATTTCATTTGAGCAAAGAAACTTAACAGTTAAATTTTCATTATAACATTAACACAAAAATATATAACGCAATGAAAACAAACAAAAACAAATTCTTCTATGAAATTTTTTATCTAGAACTTAATATTCGCATTCGCGAATATTCAAAAAGTGACATTCATTACATCTTTATTACATATGAATGCCATGTCAGTATTAATGAGTACTTTATAAATGAGTACTTTATTAAATCAGAAGTTGATGTATTTTTGTTGCAATCCACAAATATAATTTACTATACTCATGAAATTGTTCTTTGGAAAACGATTGGACTGCCTCTTGGTGAGTGATTGCTAGCGCGACTGCTACTCGAGAGTCCCTGGGTTTAAGTCCTGGGTTCCCTGGATCTTAAATAAACTTGATATTTCTGTTAATTACTTCGTTCACCAGCTATACCATGGTGGTACATAAATGTAACTGGCAAAATGTAAGAGGTTACCACACTTCTCTTCATACATCTGTGGGGAGTACAGGCATTATATTGTATTATTTATTTAACAAAATTATTGTATCATTTCCATGTGTGTATTAATGTATAAATATATTGTCTTTGGCATATTGTTTTATACCAGGGAATATTTACTGTTAGGAAGCTGTTCACACAGTATGACTCTGTGACTTATAGTTTCTATTTCCAATTAATTAGTGATAAAATAATATATAAAGCATCTTCATGATATATCTTCATACTTATATCTCGCTATATTGTTTATTAACTTTTTTATGAAATATACTTGTTCAGCTTGTATACTTTGTTTCTTTGTATGTGATTTAATATGAACTATATAATGAAACAACAATATGTATTTTAATGTACTGCTTTGATTGAATGGTTGGAAGGTTGACTGTTGATAGTGAGATCCTGGATTCAAACACCCCTGATGGGTATTATACGATTTTTCTAACTTGAAATTTTTAGTAGGGGCTGGAAATCTGTCATACATACATATCTTCACGCCGGTTCCCTCATGGGGTAGGCAGAGAGCACGGAGTGCCAAATATCTCTATCCTTACAGACCTGCCGCGCCTCCTCCACATTTTTAAAGACCTTTTTCTAATATATAAATATTTAACTAATGCTCGTGAATTTGTAAGTTTAAACGAAGCGTCTTGTTATTTAGGTGAAATTTGTGTTCTTGGGTATGCTTACCCAAATAAATATGTAATTTGTTTTTGCAGGCTTAATCCCTTGTAAAGATAATTATACTAACTTGGATGCTACATTTAGAATTACACTGTGGTTTTGGTACAACCTGGATATATCCAAACAACATTTATTACTACAACTGTATAAAAAAAAATTGATTTGAGGGATGTGTCCTTTGAGAGGTTTCAAACTATTTTATCGTTTTCATTAAAAAATTCAAAAAGCGTCTTTACAGAACTTTTTTGAACAAAATGCTCGACATATTAATAGGCTTTCTTTTATTTCATTGTGTCTTGAATTGTCAAGGAACAAAAAAATAGCATTTATACAAATGCTTCGAATATTCTGATAAAAAACGTAAACGTAACTTCACGCCTGTAATCCCCGAAGAGGTAAGCAGAGGAATGCAGACTGAATATTCGAATATTCTGATATATTCAAGTATATGTTCTATTATATTTTCTTAACGGTCAAGTAATAAAAAAAGTATTCCTGTTATGAAAACGACGTTCGCTACTTCAGAATTTTACGTAAGAAACCAACAAAGAAAAATATTTTCTCATATACCGTTTTTCATCGGCCAACACTATTTAACATATCAAAACCGTTTATCACTAAGCCCTGTGCTCAATGATCCTCTCATTTTTCTACTATCCAGCATTTACAGGGAGCTACGTCAGTTGGTGGTTTAATCTCTTAAGCTCAGTGTATAGTGGAAACCATATCGAGGACCCGATCGTCACTGATCCTCTATAACTCTAATGGAAGGATTAAGCTAAAAAAGGACATTGGGATTGTATTTAAACGTTGCCGCTTAATATACGCTCAGTGACAACCGCGCTGAAGAGTTCGTTGTAACACATTAAAAAAATTAACTATTTAAGTATATGTGTAGTGTATCAGCCGTCTGGTTACCATAACACAAGCTCTCTTGACGCTTAGTTTGGGATTAGATGGCCGTGTGTGGATATGTCCTAAGATATTTATTTATTTATTTGTTATCCGGTTACAATTTCATACGATTTCAATGAAAATCATCTTTAACAAATAACTCCCATATTTTGGCTCAAATGTGAACTAATTAAGTAATTATTTAATTCGTTCTCCCCGTACCACAAAATTTGCGGTTCCATCAAGAAATTCACCTTTGTGTTATTGTCTAGATAAAATCTAAATAGAATTTGCTTTCTTTTGTAGACCTAGCATGCAGATCTGAAATATATTAAAAGCTATAATGATTCATTCTACCTAAGCTGTATCTAGTCAGGCCTCAATTTGTAGCGGATATAAAACAACGGAAATTTGTTATCTAACGCTAATACAAAAATAAGATGGATATCTCAGCAACCCAAATAATGTTCTGAGCCCTGATATGAGATTTCTTGACTTTATCTGGTCCTCAGTGATTTGCTGCCACATTTACTACAATATTAGACATATCGATACTATAGCATATCTACATATATAGTATACTGTATTGGAAACCGCGGCTCGGCAAACATAGTGTAGGACGCTATCCGGCAAGGTGAGATGAATGTCTGTGATAGGCTGCAGGCAGAAGCTGGATGAGGCAAGCCGAGGAGAGGGTGCGATGATGCTTTTTAGGTAGACCTATGTCCAGAAGTTGACTGAGATAAACTGACGATGATTATAGTATACTAATCAATACCGTTAAATCTTTAATACATATGTAAATATAAGGAAAATATGTTAAACAGAAAGAAAAGAAAATCACTTTGACGCAAACAAACTCAGAGATATATTTATCAAGAGAATACTGGAAGAAATTGACGCAGACCAAAGTAACCGCAAAGCTGCGGTTTTAATATGATTGGTCACAATTGAGACGTTGACCTAATTGTTGAGTGCCGCTTAAATCAACTGCAAAATAAACACTAAGAAATGAAAGCGCTTACGAGTATGAAATGATGTGCGGATATGACTCTCAAAAACTATCTCTTAACAAATATACCCTAAATTGAATTTTATGCTTTAGTTTTCATAATGTAATCAAATGTAATGTGCAAATATAACTTATAACATAATTTATTCAAATTATGTTTTAATTAGGAATCCTTTGATGTGTAAAGATAACCTTAGCTTAATCCAAAGGACAATTTTTCATCAAGACCTGTCCATACCGATGAACATCGTCTCGACCACTCGCCCTAAGTTCCGGTGCCAAGAGCACTTAACCCTTCAGTGTTCTTGAAGCGGCATCAAACGTTTAAGCATAAAAGTTTCCGGTCTTATTATTATGAAGCCGCGCCATTGTTGCAAGACCATGATCATTCAGCGCGCCACTTGACGCTTATGAGTAGGATTTCTCTGAAACCTTTTTAAAGTCGTATCTTGCGTCTTGTCATTTCATATGAATGCTTCGACAGCAATGTAACTTAGATTTTGCAAGATTTCAATCACACACTTAATTGCGCATTTTATATAATATTTAATTTTAAAAGACATCGCAAACGTATTTGCTGTCAAAAGGAATTGTCTGAACTGTTAAAATAATCGGCCTTTTCAACTAAAGGTCCCTTTAATTTTCGTGAAATTTGTAAAACATGAATTCATTTATCTTTTTTACTGAACTTAAAAGGAAATAGTACCCTTCCATTATACAATAGCTGAGCATCTATCGATCCCTTTTGTTATACTTTGACAGTGTTACAAAATGCTATAAGATCATTTTATAATCAACTGTTTTGTCCTTGTTCCTCCCTGCTTTACCATCTATGAACTGTTCTATGTTTATCGTAGCATACTCTATTTTGTGAGATAATAATAATGGAACGAATACAGGAATTTCGACCTACATAACTGTATTCCTGTTTTGTATCTGCGAGCCCTACATTCCTTATGACTGCGATGCTCTTTTGTGCAAGATTTTGAATACCTCAACGCTATCCCGCAAGTACATATCGCGTTTCGTCCCAATCTCAGGACACAATACATGTTCTTCGTTTACATACTTCAATTCTACAGCCGAGTTTCTATCCAAAAAGAGCATTTGTTTATAAAATATTAATCGTTTCTAATAGAAATTAATCGCTTTTAATGGAAATAAAATTGTGTGATCCATAAAAAATATACACCGTCTTTATAAACCATGCCGTTATCATCATCATCAGCACCATCATCATCATCATCATCAGCAGCAGCAGCACCATCAAAATTATCATCATCGTCGTCATTATCATCATTATGAACCCTTGTAATCCTTTCACTTTTGGATATAATAAAGAAAAATATCTCTTGAAAGAAATCGAAGTACGCACCAAAGCGAGGTAAATTATGTCACATATTATTTAAATTAATTAATTTAACCTATACGAGTACAGAGACGGATAAGAAAATAAATAAATTTGAGCACTTGCATGCCTGCCACTTGTTTTACGCAGATGCCTTTATAAACGTTAATGACAAAAACTATTATTACGTCGATAAGTATCGAAAGTTGGTCATAGCCTTGGGACGACATTCTTGGCGTTCCCTAGTCTGCTATGTCAGCACTGACGGAGTAACTCGAACTGGGTTCGCGTAAATTGATAACGAACCAAGGCGGCTTGTGTTATTCCACGTTTTTTAGTGTCTCGGGTGTAAAACAATGTATAATACATTGAATAAAATATGTTATATGTTTGTGCACTCGACATGTTATCAATCTGCCTCAAACAAGTCGACATACGAGTACGTCTCCGTGTATATGAATAAAGTATTTTTACGTCTGCTTCGTACGGAATTTGAAGTACATAATTAATAAACCGTTTCAATGTTGAATAATGTGGCCGGATTAATTAATTGAGAAGATACAATAATAAAGAGTAGCGAATGCGAATAATTTATAATTTTTAAAGAATAATTTATAATTTTTATACAATAATTTATCATATTTAAAAAATAAATTGTCACTTAAAGAAAATTTGAATGTAACATGACATGTCATATTGAAGTCACAAAGTTTCAATGCATATTGTGTGTGTGTGTGTGTGTGTGCGCGCGTGCGTGTGCGTGTGCGTGTGCGTCTGCGTGTGCGTGTGCGTGCGCGTGCGCGTGCGCGTGCGCGTGTGCGTGTGTGTGTGTGTCTGTATTGTCTCGTGTCGTGTGTGTGTTGCCATACATGGTTTAGTTTACATGAATATACTATGATGTTTGAAATATTTCATTAGCATTAATGTAATATCGGGGTGGAGAGAGAATATATTCCCCGACCTCGTATCGGGTTATATATCGTAAAAGACAACTAAACCCGACGCTGGCTAATCACGGTATGACGCGGTCTGTCCGGACACAACTAATTGCTCTGGCCACCTACGGGCAGCTTTGTAGGCGGACTGAGAAGCCATGCTATGCGATCCCAAATACTACGGATTATGAGTAAAAACACCTCGAAGGAGACAAATGTCCAGCTGTCCAGTGAGAGAGTTGTGATGACAATGAATAATATTAAAAATGGATCGTCAATGTTTCAAATAATATTATGATAAATACTTTCTATACAAAATGTCCAAAAACACAGATATTGTAACATAATCAACATACTAACAACAGTCTTTATTAAAACTTGCGTGCATAAATTATAATCTTGTTGTATTATTTTTAACGTTTGATAACTAGAAGTCATAGTCATAACAAAAGAGTAACTTTTTAATTATACAAATTGGACACGTCTGGCTGTAGTGATACTTGAAAAATGGGGTAAATAAATCAAAGCAGTCATCACATCATAAAGTATAAAGGTTGCGTCCATTGAAAAAATTTGGCACTTTGTACGTGGTACTAAGAAAAAACTATAATATTCTTTGATGACAATACTGATTGTATCCATTTTATATGTCATTAGTAGACAATCAACTACAATTAATATTAAAGACTGATCCCATCTATGAACGTTGGCAAGCTATAACAAGTATTTATTTATACCATGTTCAAAAATTTTGTTGTTACCAGCTTTTTATATGTACATACGTGTAGCTTATATGTATACATACTCGATGACCCTAAACGTGTGGTTTGTTATCGCCACTACAATTTTTGTGATAGAAAACCCACATGGCTTGGTTATTTTCCTCAAAAGTCCGGTTTTTGTTCAAAGTGCAACCGACTGTGAAGATAAGAATATAATTACGGTCATAATACACCCGTGCGGCATTTTGTTGAGCGTTGTTTTTTGCGTACCTTTATAGTCATACGTTCACTGTTGTTGTCATTCGCATAGTGATTGGCCGTATTCACTTGTTTCACTGCTCCACGACAAGCAAAAATAATATCAGTTGAAAACGCGCGCTGTTATCACAGAGGGCTTGTGGTGTCAGCTTTCGTGTTGATTAAATGCCTTTCAGTGGGATACATTGCTAGCCTCGCTCGTTCTACATGTCTGTGTGTGTATATGTGTGTATGCTTTTTGTACTCATTGATCAATTTACTACTGATTTTGTGTATTATTTAATTTGAAAAATGTATCATATAACTACATGTATAAATAGTATTTTAGCTTCGATGTTAAGATTAGACCGAAATTCCTTGGACGAACGCGCAATAGTTTCGATCGTTTACATTAGTGTTCAGTCCAATGGAGTATTTGATGTCCACGGTGTCCATTTATCGCCTTACCATTATTAATAAGAGCAAACCTAGACTATACCTTATGTCCATTTTGCCGTAATAATACAACTTTTAAATAAGTTCTATGAAAAAGTAGCAATTTGTTATTGAATTGGTTATATTATCGCTTTAATAGTGCGGCATTTTAATTGGCCTTTTTTTAAACCAACTAACACACCATCAGCGCTTTGTTATATAAAAAATGTAGGCATCCAAAGTATACATTTCTATATATAATATACAATCAATGGTTTTGAATAAAATATAAAAATGAGATGTGTTGAAACAAGGAAAATTTAATAGGGACCTCTGTCGTTCTTTAACAACTATTTTTTTTTATTCGATTACAAGAATCTGTTATCACCTTTAACTCAACGGAGGAGATTCTCATTGAATACGCTTCATTTACATAATAAACCACTTGCCTCCATAAATTACGTTTGCACATGAAAAAAAGCGTAACGATTTTATACGCGCCGCCGTACAGAAAGACTCGGGCGGGGTTTGAAAGTTCGCTGATGTTCAAAAATAAAGCCGGCCCGCTCCCCTAACACCCAAATATTACACAGCTTTTTCGGTACTCTCCACGTTTTCATTGAGACGAGATATTAAATTTTATATTCACTAAACGGGAAAGTGATCTTTGGCTGCGTAACATCTGCATGATAGATTCGAGAATATTTCAATCGAAATAGAATTTGAAATTATTATGCGGATAGCATTCTATAGTTAGTAGAAGAATGAGTATTGTGACAATCATAGGGGAGACGAAGACCAAGGCTCGTAGCGTAACAGTGGAGACTGATATGACAATGACGATGAGAACAGACTATAATGAAATTAGGTATTGACAAATTTTTCACCAATTCCCTCGCAAAGTTGTATTTATAAGTACCACTATCTCTCACAGCCAAAGCTGATTGATGATTTGTATATTCAAGTAATTGGAACTTTACATCGGGCAGAAATCGAAGTGACTCGAAGCATTTTGCACTGCAGACGCCATGGTTTGAAAATAGACATGAAAACGTGTTAAATGTGCTTATTAAAATTTTTGTTATGAACACATAAAAACTATGCAGGTGCTCCGAACTGTCTCGAAGAAAACTTAGCGCACCTAAAGTGCAAAACTCTCGAGAACTTTGAGCATTATACTTTACAAGTGCACCTTTGATATAAGATTTAGATTAGGAACACCGCGACGTGTAGCGCCTGTAAATTTAAAACACTGTAGAAGTTTTCGAACAATTATATTATTATTTTATAATAGCACGTCTCTTATGTAGTAGACAGAGAGTACCGAATGCAAAATATCTCTATGCTTAGAGACCTGACGTGCTTCTACAAAAATAAAGTCAAGCGAGAATGTATTTCTTCCGTTGGGTTTAGATGCTCCGGTTTCATCACCCAGTCCCAACAACAATTAACTTGGGGTCGGAAATGATGCAAATGTTCTTTCCTTCCTTTGCTTTCTACCACTCCTGTCCCCCTCCTAATGGTAATTATTTCTTACCTACCCGAGTAAACCTTTAAAATTTCCACATAATTGAATGTATTTTCGAATGTACCCGTACATATGGTTTTCAGTGTGAAAAGTTAATGATCTATATAGAAGGTACAATACCAAGGTTCCTCCTTTTAATTTAGTCCGGTGCCTCTGTCTATTTAATTTTCATTTTATCAACTTTTTTGCTAACATGGAATTGTACAATTGTTTTTATATTTTATTGTATTATCATGAATGTATCAATGTATTTTCATGAGGAAATGTATGTAATTGATCAATAGCGATACTTTTCTAAATTTCATGATTACTTATCCGACCTTCTAGGCAATGACACGTCGAGAAATAAAACTTTATTTATACACGAAATGCTTTCACTGGATGACAATCTACGGAAAGCTGCAGGCAGAAGCTGGCTGCGGCAAGCCGAGGACAGGGCCCGATGGCACTCTTTGTAAGAAGCCTACGTTCAACAGTGGACTGAGATAGGATGATGGTGATGACGCTTTCATTCCAGACATTCAATAATCGCGATAACTACAAATTGAATTATTTTCAAAACCTCGCACTATGATGGGTTCACTTATTACACAATTTTCTTATAATCTCCAGGATTTTTTTTTTCAATAATCTTCACCTCCAATGTCAACTATGGCTTACTTCAACAAATAATTCTGTTCAAACATCCTCGAGGGTACGTTGGGCTCAATGAAGCATCACATTCCATTTAAATGTTCACTTTAATTTGTTTTCCATTATACTGGTAGCATCGCATCGAAATCCTGTCTGTCGCCAGGGTGCGTGTGACGTTGACTGATATCGTCATTAGGATGAGATAGAAGGTCTGTCGATTATGTCAGGTAGGACTTTCAAAAACGCGATTTTTATTATATTATAAATGTACCGTAGACTGTAGTATTCCTTGTTCATTGAGATCCTAGAATATGTGATATCGTGCACCACACGGTGTCCTTGATTTATGTATTGTAATGTCTACGCTATACGTGTTGGTGCTTATTTGAATTTTAAATATGAAATGTCTGAATTTGTGTCCAGCGTATGGCATAGGTTTAATGTTTCCCCTGTTCCATGTAAATAAAATAGAAATTTATCAGAAGACTTATTGTGTGATTCGATAAATATCTATTTTTATTTTAGTTAAAATCTATGGTTTAATGGTGTACTTAAACATCAATGTAATCATTGCAATAATTAACGCTTATGCTATTTTTTTTCTACAAAAATATTCTGTACGCTGAAGTTTTACATTAAAGAAAAAAACATTAACTCCAGCTTAGTTAGTTTATGTATGTATGTAACATTACGGGTATGGGTGTAGGTGTGATTATACAAGTAAACTACACTGAAAACATTGTTCGAGTTAGATATCATTGTATATTAAATATTCATATGAGTTTAAAAATTTAGACTTAATTTGTAGAGTTGAGTGCGCCGGCCCATGACACACGTATAAATCTTCTTAAAACGATATCTCAACACCGAGTGATAATATAAAAGCTTTGACAGAAATAAATTACTTTCAAGTTACACAATTACTTGTTGATAGAGAAATTTTATTGCCAATGAAAATATTGTACTGCAATTCTGTCGAAACCATATACCTACATGATCCGAGTGACTTCTCCAAGTTGATATATGTCCATAGTGATATTGATTAAACAAGCTACTAAAACGACACATGGCGTTGTATTGAATGTTTTGTTCTTTCATTTAGATTTATAAAAGAAACATAACTTCACTTCTGAATATTCCTGAAGTGATAAACACCAGAGTATAGTGATCACACTTTTGACCTCTTATGTTATACATTCTGGGAATTTGAAGTTCGATTATTTAAATTTTTATAGATGTCTTTTGTCTCCCTAAAATTGGCTTACTCGTTCACTGGAATTTATTAAAGGTTTTATATAATTCCTATTTCAAAACGGATCACAATAGAAAAATGTCTGCAAAAGTTAGAGAACCATTTTTTTGCTACACTAAATATCCATCCAGAGTTATGGTAGATACAACACCATTCAATATTATGGTACTCACTTTGTATCTGGCCTCTTATTTCCTATAAAGTCCCGTAAGTGCTCAAGATCGCGTTATCGTCAATCCACCCTCTTTGGTAGTGAATAAATCTCGTTTGAACTCGAAAGTAGATTGCCTCAGCTTCACTGCCTTCTTTTCCATGATTGAATTTATTTTGCATCCTATAAATTTATCACAAAATACTTTTTAAACTAACGGCAACCATACCGCTTTCGAACGATTACCTCTCCACGATTTTTATAATAAACCATATCGTACCTTTTAGGGCAATATTAAATCTTCCTTCTGTTTGTTAAAAAAACGGCAATTCCGAAAGTTTTCTTAAATATTTTCGCACCTTTCTCACATTTTCTCATATTCCGAGACTTATTTTTACCCACGAATTATTTTTGTGAATTCAATTCCTAATAAAATATAAGGGGGGAAAAAAAGCTGTGAATATTTATTGTAAGAGGGTGGAGATTTTATTCCTACTGTTAATTTTGGACTTCACCAATACAGAATTCTAATAAATATTGCGAGGCCTCTGAGGCTATTGCGGAATTATTCTAAAATATGCATATATTTCTGCTCTTGCAACTCAGTAATTTATCTGGACGAATAGATAACATTTTTCATTTGCTCGCAAAGACTAAGCACGTAGAAAAACAATCTGTGAGATAATTACGTCATCTTGTCTAATAACTTTGGATTTAATGCCTTGAAGCGTATCTGCAAATGCCTCCTGTCTCTATTCATTATCGGCAAATTTTGTCTCTATCTTACATTTATTCTCGTGAATTGTTAGTTATTAAAATCGAGTTCTAATATCAATGTTGTGTTTGCTCTGCAACGGACATTATAGGTACTCACTTTTAAATACTAGAGATATCATTTCAAAAGCCTGTGTAAATGGACAAACAATTGCAATACCACTCCCATCATCGTCTCATCTCATCTGCGGATGCGTCTGAATCCATTGTTCTGTTATTGTCTAATACGTCTCCCTAGCCATTTTTCACTACAGATTTGACGCCACCAATCCATCTATGTATGTAACCACACAAAGCATCAGACCACAACCAATCTCGAAGGGTGCAACGGCCTAGACGACTCCCTTTATACGTGAGTCACGTGCCACAAAATTTTTAATGTCCCTTTTCTAACCAGCCACATAAATGGTTGCTACAATAAAAGTTGTATTTTGAACCCTCGGTAATAATACAGCCATTGGAAAGTGATTCGGTGGTAACACTTTCTTCTTTATTGCCACTGTACACTTATTTATTCGGTATATTTTTAATGAATCAATTAAATTTAGTTATCATTTCAGTGATTGTCTCCGTGCATACATATTGCCTGCTTAAATCTATGCCCGTATTATTTAACTCTAAAAAATTTACAGAATATGTCATTTTTGTTTACATTAACATGAATATAAATCTTTTTGAAGTAATGATAGAAGATGAATCGTAGGTGTATCGTCTGTCATTGTGGCTCCCATCCCGTTAAGTTCGAAGCAGATTCGGCACCCCTGATTCGTATCAAGAGATGTCCTGGAATTGATCGTGGCAACACAAACAGTGAGTCACCGCGTATCTGGGAGGGTGCGCAGACTAGCGGACAGACGGCGCCCTTGCAAGTGATTCACACGTGTTCCTCTCTAAGTTCTCCTGTCACAAACGGTCGCGGTGTGATTGTAATTGAGATAAATAACATTAAACTGTTAGCTGTGTCTCTCGTATTTAATTAAATACTTGTGTAAATTTATTTAAAAAATATATTATCATCGTATCTTCACTCTTATATTCTATAACGTGTAGGTATTGATGGGATTATAAATTTGACAACGAATGAAGCCTCAGGGGCTTCTTAGATGAACAAAACAACAGGTTGGAAAATGATCAATCATGTTAATTATACGGCATATAAAAGGAATGACGAACCGTAGTCACTCGAAAAATGTTTGAATTTCTCGTGTTGGCTGAAATCGTTCCGAAACCGTATGAAATAAAAAAAAGGTTTTATCAATCCACAATTAAGTACAAAATTCTGCAGTATTTCCATGGTCCTACAAATCAAACAACTTCAGTAGTTATGATGAGTTACGGAATATAAGAAGTCTTCTTCAATGCATTCTTCTGCAGCAACTTCGCGAGTATCCCCACCTCCAGTTACGCAAAATAATAAATGTTGCTAATATGTAGTCCTGATAATCTTGTTCCTTAATACTTGTAGCAATATATTATTATCTTTAACTGTTTAAGACGTATCGCAAGAACATTTCTAAACATCGAATTCGTTATGTTTCTTACTTTTACTCAGCTAATTATGGAATTATTAATTTATGTTATGTATCAGTTTCATTATGTTAATGTATTAGTTTTATTATGTAAGTTAATAAGCTGAGTGCAACCTTGGTCCACTTATGCAATGAAATAATACGATAAGTATTCAGCT
Organism: Mysoria sejanus stolli; assembly: GCA_018245835.1. NCBI lineage: Eukaryota > Metazoa > Arthropoda > Insecta > Lepidoptera > Hesperiidae > Mysarbia > Mysarbia sejanus. The sequence continues at coordinate 795 of DWEJ01000008.1, read as the reverse complement.
AATAATGAACTTAATTATCTTAAGTTGAACGTTCCGCAGTAAGACGTAAATGTAACAGGTGAAACGCGGGAGTGTTCTGCATGCTTTTACCAACCTTTTCGGGGATTACAGGCGTGATGTTCCGTTTGAATATTATGAATAATAAGAAAATTTGTAATTGTGTAGTTAATATACAATTAAGTAGATTTTAACAGGAGTAATATATCACAATTATATCTCAACCCTCAACCAGCCCCCGGTTCTTAAGTTCCCCTGCTCGTCCTTTATGACACTCAAGGGATGAGAGGGTTAGCCGAATGATTAAAGCTACACACTCTTTATTAGTTCATTCGCTTTAGCTGAGTAGAGCCTTCAAGCCTTGTGATGGAATGAATGGTGTGGGGTCGTCCGGAGCTTCAACATAGGTCACCATCTCCATATGTTTTCTTTATAGCATTAAGCTCACATTTGACGACAATGCAAAAAATGCCTTTGCAGTTTTCTTTTAAATAATGCCAGGTTGTAAACTTATTTTTATCGTAAAGCTGTAATTGCCGGTACATGTGTACTAAAGACGAACATCTTTGTCCTCTGTGGCAATTCGTCTGTGTCTCTGTGATGAATTCGGAACGGAACAGATACAAACTAATATTGGTTGATGTTAGTAGGAACTGGAAGAGACGCTATTAATTGTTACAAATAAATTAACTATTAATTGTAACAAATAAAATAACATTAATTGTAACAAATAAATGAACTATTAATTGTAACAAATAAATTAACTATTAATTGTAACAAATAAATTAACTATTAATT
>DWEJ01000007.1:0-28435 GCA_018245835.1 Mysoria sejanus stolli | reverse complement strand
ATTAAATCATTCTTATTTTTCTTCCCTTATTCCTGACGGTACTAGCATTTTTTTCTCTTCTTTTTTGTATAAATAGAAGATTAATTTTTTTTAATATTCAAAACCGATTCAAAACCGACAAAGCATATTTATGCTTAACAGTGGATATAACTACGTTGCAAACGTTGCGTAGGTCCACGTCCAATTGGCTGGATGTAAATTTCAAAATGGCTGGCTGCGGTTGCATACGAAGAGCTAAAGATTGATTTCATCGGCGTATTATTTCTGAGGCCTGCAGCGAGCTTCGACAACCTGATGATGATGTTGAATACCGAAACGTTTGGTTATCTGTTGATTGCCATGTATTTATCTCTGAAGTATAAAAAGTTTTGGCAGTTCATATAATATCTTTACATGTGTACTTCAGTAGCAAATATTTTATATTTGTTTGGCAAAAGCTTCTCAAAGGTATAATTCTAGCTTTGTAAGTTATGCCCCTTAAAAGATTCGACTACCTTTTATTCATGATCTCCGAAATAAAGTTCAAATCACTTTACGTTTCAAAATCCACACACAGAGAGCTCACCTACGTGGATAATGCAGGGATCCGCCATCAAATTGCACGTATTGTGCGCAAATGCGAGAAAAACGGAGAAAGTGTTAGGGCAGCATTTACATAAGTTGAGACAGAGGGTCGCGGCTCGTACGAGTAGCAAAATATTCAGGGCCGAGGTGATGAGAGCCCTCCGGCCGACTGCCGCGCATGGCCTTATGATGGGGTAAATATTTTCGAGCTATGAAAAAACGAAATATTTATGAAGTTGGTAAAAATAGTACCACAATGGTATAAGATGTGTGCACTGTAACCGAATGATTTACTGTTGATTATACTGTATTTGTTTTTTTATGAAACTTGGTGGTGCTTAATTACAAATAACATACAGCGGAGGCTAACGAAACTAAAAAGTCCCATTTCTACAGTAACCCGGCACTAATTTCATAAAAATTGTAGTTAACTTGACTGTTGCGTAGCGGTGTTCCATTTTCAACTAGAATAAATATTTTTGTTATGACCACAAGTATCTGTTATGCGTGGAGGTAAAATATGTTTGTATAAGTTGTAAGATATAAGTATATATTTTTAGTATATATTATTAATAAGTATATATTTTTATGTATGAATGTAATTTATAAGTCGTGTGGTTACTATAATAAAAGCTATGCTTGATGCTCAGTTTGGGATGAGATGGCCATGTGTAAAAATGTCCCTAGATATTATTATGAATACCCTTAGATTTCTGTTCGAGGTCTCAGGCAAATATCTATGGACGCAGTTGCCTTTCGTACTTCTTGCTCGTTTGCTGCTATTCGCTTAAAAAAATAATAACATGTTTATTATTCCTTAGTTCACTTGACTGTATATACATGTAATGCGCCTTTATGAGTCTTTATTACAATTATCTTGTTAGGAATTGATTTAAAATGTTTATAATTTAAAAGTTTATAATTTAAGTTTAATTGATTTAATTAATTTGTTTATAATTTAAGTTTATAATTTAAAAAAGGAGAGGACCCATTTTAAACTCGTTAAAAAGTACCTGTCTTCATTATTTTTGATTTCCTGTTCCAAATCAAGATAAAAAGTGGGCACCTTACTCCAGTGGTCAATCGTATAACTCCAGTGGTTATCAGGAGAAAACGTTCACTTTCCATTTGGTTCACCAATGCCATGGACAGAACCTAGTAATCATGAAAATGATCGTCACTTTTGTGTTACGATATAATACTAGATGACAATGAGACTGATGTTGAATTCCAGTCGATTTCTTGTGATTCTGGCGTATTTTCACTTCAAATTAAATGATCTTATAGGGGATTTTCAATTATCAAGATCTAAAGCAGAGCTTCTTGCCTCCCGCTTACAACAATGGAACTTACTACTACCAAACACGAAAGTTACGTTTTTCAGACCGATTTAGTGGAAAATTTTCAACAGATAGAAGTAAACATGTCATTAAAGATTAATTTTCTGCACTCGCATCTGAGTTTATTCTCTAAAACTTTGGAAGTATGAGCGATGAACAAGGGGAACGTTGCCATAAACATTTACATTTTTTTGAAGAAGAATATTAAGGATTTTTGGATAAAAACATGTTAGTAATACACAGTAATACACTGTTGATCCATTATAAGAGAAACCAATACAAATGACTATAAAAAGAAGGAAAAAATCGGTCATTTTTAATTTCTTTTTGTAGCAAATACCAATGTCATGTATTTCCGTTAAGTAAATAATTATTTCTTAAGGAAGACGTGACAGAATTTTTTAATTATTTTTTTTGAATAATTCTAACCAAGTGAAACATAAAATAAAAACGTTAAAAAGTTATGGAATTGTTAATGGATTTGAAAGGTTACATTGATTTTCTATTTAGGGTGAGTTAGTTGCAAAACAAGTTGTTGATGTACTAAAAATATGGCTTTTGTTTACAAACAGTGAGTTATCGATTGAGCGAAAGGCAAACTTTTTATGAATTAACCGTCAAACAAGTAAAGAAGAACAATGAAAAAACAAATTCCTCAAACAAAAATCGATGACAATCTGGGCCAAAAACTTTGCAGAACTTTGCCGACAAAAAGATTTATATACTTATAAAAAAAAACTGAGCGGGAAAAGAACTTTTCGAAAAACTTTAAATTGCGACCTTGAACCGGCGAACTTTGTTTCAGATTACTATTAGTGAAGTTGAAGACGGAAAGTTTTTAATGGGAAGGGGTTGGCGGGCTACGTCACTTCTGCGTCACTGCTGGCTCCGGGTAATGTATGATGGGAGTATCACTCACTCATTCGCCGTACTAAATGTGTACTGAATTCACTGTGTATCGTATGTAATAGCTTTTATCCTAAAACGTAATACACCCAATGTGTCCTGATACATACTGATTTGAAAGAATTAACTGTGAAAAATTATTCATCCATCGATTATATTATTAATAAACTTTCATGTGGGCTTTATTTTACGAACTCAAGCCCACCTCGTCTGGCCGTGGCGCACTCTGCTACACAACAGACGACGTTATGGCGACGCTGATAAAGATGTGTTCTGCGTTCCACGACCCGTACGCCCAGCGTAGGGATCGTTCGTAAAACCTATTCTGGGGCCTATGTCTGTTGGTGGACTAACAGACTAACGAACAGCGATTGTGGACAGGCAGACGAACCGGACTGCATGGGCCTACCTAGTTAGGGAAACAAGTGTGAAGTTATGTTAGTAATTCATTGGTATTATCTTACATGATATATAGATGGATAAATGGTATTTTTTACTCCTCATAACAATTATCTGTAAAGCAATCTTTCTATTAATATTTATACGAGCTTTCAATTTTATATTCAAGTGTATTATGAGTTGAAGAGCGATGAACTGGGATCGATAGCGAATAGGCAAATACGCGCCCGCGGCCGACATTAAACTTTCGGGTCCGTTTTAATGAAACAATTACTCCAGGCAACTCCAGTAAATTTAGGTCACTGTGTTTAATATAAGCTTCGTTAGTTCTGTATATGAGTTATTTATTGTTATGCATTAAACATTCGAGCTGGTATACATATGTATAAATAGTTACAAAATGAATGTAAAATTGTATGTATAGTTTATCGTAATGTACAGTCACTCGAGTCCATCCGGCACTACACGATATATTGTTCGCTCGCTCACTTTGAAACATTCGTTCATTCTATCTGGATAGCTATTTCTATTTATGAACAGGCAAAACAGTCCAGACAAACAAAAAACTGCAGTAAACGTTGATTGATCCAATTCCATTCAGGCGTTGGTTCGCTAATAAAGCTGAAAAAAGTGCCTTGTAAAACAATGTTTCGTCAACATTTCCATCTAAAAGGCATTTAAAAGGAGCAGCTTCGTCAATTGCGACATCATTTCCTTTATTAACTGTTAACTACGACCGGGTGTTTATGTAAATTGTTATTGCTTTTTTAAGAAAAAAAATCTCGTTTGACACGTCTTTGGAGAGGTCGCCTCGTTATTGCTGAAGATCGGCCGGCGCGGCACAATGGGATTTTGAAGGTAAATAAGTCTTTAAAAGAGGAATAAGTAAATTAGAAGCGACAAGATAGGAATCTCCCCTATTTTTTCCGAAGGTTGGGGCGAGAAAAAAGCGATCGCCTTTACGTTGGAGTCACTACAGTTAATTAAGTGTGGAATGGGCTTCTTATATTTCTCTCGTGTATGGTTTAAATTTTGAAACGCTGTATCTTATCTATATCTCATAACAGACATGAAATGTTTGATTGCCTCGTTGGTCGTGTTGGATGCAAGCGCCACTGCCGATCGAGAGGCCTATCAAAGTTTTCTAATTCAGATTTTCTCGTAATGGTTCGAAGTCTGGATTTATGCCCGGTGAGCATTACGTTCATCACATATTCCATAGTGGTACGTATACGTAACATACAACTACTTATTGGATTAAATATACGAGTAGTTGGGTGCAAAAATATATGAGGAAACAAATGCAAACAGGTGAAATGCAGTTGAATAGCTTAAACAATGATTATTGAATTGTATTAGTATGATATACATATATTATGTATATACCTTACTATAAATATTACATATAGCTTCTAAGTTTTATTTGTAATATATCCTGTTTATGGAACGTCTACTGTTAATAATAAATTAACAGTAGTATTAAAAGCTAAAACACGATTAACTCAAAAATAGCATTATCGAAAATTTTAAAAAGTACATTTGTGTATTAAATACATTAACCATTACATTATTTTAAAAATTACACCAGGCAAAAGTGATATGTAAATTTTAAAACATTTTTGTTTAAAAATTCTTTCCACCATTTCGTGCCCCTAAAATCTTTTTAAGGGTGAGTGCGGCGACACTCTTGGCCGGTATCATAACAGCTGCTTCCACTGATACCATCCTATTAAGCCATCCGCCATTTTAGCTAAAATACATCGTCTATCCTCGTAACATCCACGTTTTGTTTTTAAATTTTGTCCTACAATACGCCGTATCATTCAGAAATATATTTATTATATATATAAACGGTAACGATCGTAAAATATAACAAACACTACATTCCATATACACCATCATACTAGGCACCTTACGGGGTGAGTAGTGAGCACCGAGTGCCAAATACCTCATACATTATAGACATCCTCTTTTTCATTTATTCATTCAGTTCAGTGTTTATTAAATTATTGATGATAATGAAATATTGCGTTCCATTAATTAAGCTTCATAAACACAATCATAAGGTACCTATTCAGTTTTCTATCAAAATAAAAAAATAATGTGTTATTATGGAAATAATTTAGAAAATTTAATTCTTGAATATAAAAAATCACAGCAAACACACATAATTTCTTCAACAGACTTATTACGCCGAGTCGAATCTTCAAATTAGCTTCGTTTGCCGAAGGGCTGTCTGAATGTGACAGACATCAAAACAGACGCGTTTGAATTAATCTACCACTTTTAAATATCAAATTATTATCATTTGTGATTGTAAAAAAATATGATAAAACTAAATGATTAAAGAATTAATTCTACGTAGTTAACGAAAATAATTTCTATCTTCTGTTTCCATTAAAAATGTCACCTTCGTTAACTAATTCCAGGTATAATAAGGTAAACATGAGATTATGTTTTTAGACTTCATCTAATAAATCATAGAATATTTGTTATACAAGGAGCCTTATGTAGAGTCATATAGCAACGTAATCTAGAAGAGCGAAACGCTAACGCACGAAGCGCTGTGTTTGATCGCTCCCTGAGGGCAACACTTATCATTGACATTAACTTTTTTGTTGTCCATAACATTTGCATAACTCTGGAACTCTATCGACGCAACACGCCTCGAAGCCTCCGGGCGGCGCCGGGGAGCGATGCGGCCTATACTTTGCAAGATCATTCTCAGACTTCGTGAACTCCGCGCTCGTCTACGGGGACCTGTAAACGGGAGGTAATTTGTAAATTACCTCCAACGATGCATTACTCTGGACCCATAATTTGTTTTACTTTTTTAACTAAACAAACAGAAGCATGTTCAATTCATCACATTATTCTGTAAACCATGTTATATTAACATAAGTACTTATTGATTTTCTATATTTTATTAATTTAATTTAACGTGAATTACAATGGATCACACTGTAAATTACTCTACTCTGTGAATATTTTTTGTGATACTATTATTTAGAGACCACATTCCTTATTGTGGATTTTGTTCGCCATCTTGCTGGTGGATCTCAAAGCTAACAAACATAGACCAAAAATTTTCTGGACGATTTAAACATCTTACTATGGCAGTATGAGTTTCGAATATTTTTCTTAACTGCTATAATTTTTTCTTTCAAATCAAAACCATTCTGAACAGACTTCAGTGCGGCACTTGATAAATTGAAGTCTCCATTTTGCATCCGATTGTCCTCAAGAGACATGAAATGAGTGTAAAAAGTGCTCTCGAGCGAAGTACGTGGAATTAGAAGGCGGTCTTGGATGGGGGACGATCCTATTAAAAGTCCCGCCGATGCAGGTATCTTGCGATGCGCCTTAAGCGCCAGTTTTATTCGGCATACGTAATTATCTTGGGAACTTTGATTAGGCTTTAAAACGAGATTAGATTTAGTAAAAGTAATATAATAAAAAAAAAAGTAAAACACGTTTTAATTTCCTCGTAAGGAGTATTCAAATATTTGTATGACTTTCTAATAATAGATACACGACTACATACACACATATGAGCTCATGTTAATTACCAATAAACGCTAGGTGACTTGCCTGTCTCACTGATATTTTCATATGCAAAAATAATAAGCGCAAATTTCAGATTTTTTTAACACTTCCAGTTTAGCATTTCGATCAATTCATTACCTTGATAAACGTGCGTTATAAGATATTCTTACTTTTGTTCTCGTGTAATTATTGATGTCTTACTATTTAAATACTATTTACTATTGTACTTTGTAAGACATATACAACCATATCTTGATCATTCTGAAATAATCTAATTTCAAGATTTACTGTATGTAGATGTAACTGGGTAAAATTATTAGACGGGTAGTGGAATTACTGGTATAGGATTTTGGAAAACTATCAACGGGTTCAACAGAGCACACTTAGCTGGCGAGTCTATAGATCCAGCTATTTAGAATGCCGTTTATAATTGAGGGAGCGAGCGATCTCCTGAAGCCATTACTCGTTAGTACTCGTTGCCGCGGTAATGAACTCGCATTATGAATGCATCGAGGCATCGCTCCCGATGCACCGAGAGCCGCCGAGAAGAATTAATTCATTTGCATGTAAAACTTTACCCAAGAGTGGCGCACTCCACCTAAGATTAGCTGCGAGACGCCAGAGAATTGATAACTTGTATTAGACTATCATAACTTATTTACTATATATGATAAATCGTTTAAAAGGAATGCATTATCTATGTATGTTTATGTTAACCAAATTACATAATATATATAAAATAATAATGACGTATCAACTACGAGTAAGTGGCGCGGAAAATAAATAATTATAAGATTTTTTTTCATTACGTTTACTCCGTAATATGGCGTACTATATTAAAATTTATATTTTTCTTGTGATTGCATGTTTACACCGTTATGGCGCTAATTTATAAATAAAACTATTGTTACAATACATTATCACATGGTACACCTAAAATATTTACATTATTACACTGTTCTCTCGTGAAATATGAGAAATTTGTAATGTTCTTAGCGAGCATCGCGTCTGACACGGCGACCCGATCGTTTGCACTCTTTACAACACCCCTATCTCACACTTTACGCCGCGTGTACAGTCTGCATATGAAATAAACGTCTCACGATAAGTATCGTATAAAAATAGTACATTTTCTAATTCGTAACACTGCAATTGACTGGGCTGACTCATGTGTTTTGTTCACCGTAAGTAAAAAAAGACACTTTTATACTGCTTCATTATTGTTAATTTGCTGGTATTATTATAATATACATATATGAAGAATACAAAATTTCATAATTTCTGTTATGTTCTAACTGGTCGTTATCTACTGCAGTTGCAAAAGTTGAACAGGTGCCAAATGATCACCAACGGCTGCGTCGTTGTTATTATTTTCTAGAGATAAGATTTGTTGCATGATGCACTAACTTTTAAATCAGAAATAACCTACATAAATAAGCTTAAATACGAGACTAACATTTTTTTTCTGTCTATACCTACACGGTTTCCGCACGTTTTGGCGCACACGATACGAGTACGGTCTGAAAAATGCCGCGGCCGTTAGCGGAAACATATCAATTCAATTTGAGAACGTGCGCGCACCGTGAAATAGAGCCGTCGCGCTAAATCATAGCCGCGATAAACATATCGGAAGGGTTTATGTTTTATTAACTGTGACTAAAGATTTTATCTCTTGTCGGGAACTTTGTGTGTAATATCTTTTTGTGTTATCTTGGTTTTTGCAATAAATTTGTAACACCTCTACATATGTGAATTAATTTTTACATTTTGTTAAATGAGTGCTGATGACTATACTTTGTAACGATTCTGAGGCATATTAATTTAGCAGCTTTCAATGTTATTTATTGTATAATTTATAATGAATTTAGGGCCCCACAATTATTTGCATGATTAAGTTTAATGAATTAACTTTGCAAATCATTACCAGTTATTCCTTTTAGAAGCGAGCGTAGAAAAATTTCTATCTTGTCTTTACCTCTAACCTCCATATTATAACATTGATAGTAATGAACACTTTTGGTAGTTTAATGTACATCGCAATTTAATACATGTGGAAAATCCTTACAATGTTGTAGCAAGCTCTCACAATTAACCTTTCCGTCGCTAATAAGATAGAAAGAGCGGAGCTCAGTAAAAATTCAGTGCGTCATCCAACGCTGAGTGGGTATAAAAATTAAAAATGCACACGCGAACGATGCCTCAAGGAAAGTATGTTCTGCCGAGCAAATGCTTCGTGAAATTTTAAAAGATGTTATACTTTTCTTTTAAAATCCGAGGAATTTCGCTTTAATCTTTTTATTTTCCGCACTCGTTTCACTTTACTTTTTTATGATTGTATATGATATCCCTTGGATATGTTTCACTTTATTGACAACACACATTAGAGAGGACGAGAGAGCTGCTTAAGTATTTTTTATATATTTTGCACAACTTTATTACCCAACCAAAATGTACCTATACTTGTCTTATGGACATTGTGAGATCATGTAAGCATATTATTTTATATTATATGTGTTATGATTTCTGTTGAAGCATTTTAAAAGCGAAAAATATGTTCTTTTCCAGCTTGGAATAAACCGAAACTTATGGAAAATAAAAGTTTCCCGAGCGTGTACCCCGCAGCGAGCAAACATAAAGCGGCGCACCTTGCCCTACCGACTGTATCAAAATGATAAAAATGTAGAGATCCAATAACCATTCATCCATCAAGTGTCAAGATATAATCTCGGCTCGGTTCCACTGCTTAGCCCTAGTCGAGCGGAGGAATATAAAAATGCCTAGAAGATTTACAGGTTCGGGAGAGATATCGCAGATTTCGGCTGCATTGTGGCCGCTTAGCGCGAGAATGAAATAGAACTTTCGAGGGTGAAGGCGCCTCGAACAGGAGTGGTTTACACATTTATTTTAATGGTTAAAACGTTAAATTCTCCAACTAATAATAATACTAACGATTAATAGACAAGTTTTGTATCACATTTTATCAATTTTACGTTAACTATACATTAAATAAATTGTAAGAGTATATAAATCATATTTTACGATATTGTACGATACCACGTTTCACCAGTTACGTTGACGTCCAACTATGGTATAGGTGGTGAACATATTGCCTTACACCTGGTTCATATGCAGACTTCGCGCTATTACTATAAAATGACCATTCGTATAGTTTGAGGTATTACTTATTTACAAGCGTGATATTACCTATTATTTGGTTTAAATTATTATACCTAATTATGAGTAGAGGATGAATAGTTGAGGTAGATGTAATAATATTATCCATGAAAGTTACAAGTAAGTCTATTTTGATCAGCTTGAACTAAGTCACCCGAAGATATCATTTCGGTAAGGGGCAGTAAGAAATCTGTTTGTATCTGGCATTCCGGACCAGCGAGCGATTTAAATCTCTTAAGCTTACGAGCGGTCGCGGCGCCACTCGAAAACTCACAAATCTTTCATAATCTTGCGGTTCCTGCGAGGGGCGTTTTTCATAGTCTTGTACTCAGCTCGGGGCACTGGAAAATGTTTTCTGAGAAAAAATAAAATACAAGTAGTTATACTTTGTATAACAACTTTATATAAAGCACTAAATGCGGCATTAATATGTGTAATTGCTATTAATTAATATTTCACTGTTATCCGAAAATGATACATACATACATACATATCTTCACGCCGGGTCCCTCACGGGGTAGGCAGAGAGCACTGAGTGCCAAATATCCGAAAATGATGTAAATAGAATTTCATGAAAAATGATACTGGTTTGTTTTTTTTTGTACACAATATTCCTGTTTGCCACATGACCTTCGCTCCAACGTTGGCATCCAGTGGTTTATGTTACAAAATGATTGAATGGTTTCATAAGTTATGAAACGGCCTCGTCAGAATTGTTTTCATTTTCGCCAGTGGCATACGAGGCGTATTATTTTATTTTTTTATTTACCTATAACGTGTCGGTCGGCGCAGGTAGCGCCGGTATTCATAAGCAAATACAAGTCCGGGGACCCCATAATTTTCGGTTTGCATTTTTCCATCGTGACCACGAACTCGATTTCGACTCCCAAGGGCGGGCGGTCGCTCGGCCTCAAAAATATTAATGAAAATTTTTACATAAATTTATTCGACAAAGGGGCCCATGCGTTGCTCCACGCGAGTCGATGGGGCTCCGCTTCTGTTTTTTATTTATTAATTTAATGGTAAATTTTCGGTCTAATTACCTATCTGAGGTATGATTCATTGGCTGCACGTAACGAGTGTTTGTGGGCATATGGGAAAATGTATCTTTTATTATAAGTAAAACCAATTATTTTGATGCGAAAAACATTATTTATTCGGTTAATTTTTTTTTGTTTGTATTATTTTTATGTCACAGCCTAAGAATTAAAGCAGTTGTATACACAATTTTACATTTAGCTATCATATAAGATTAAACCAGCGCACATTAGAATCAGATACGGCTGGCTCAAAACAGATTCTTTTGAATATAATAACCATTGAGAATCACTGACCACTCGATTTTGGACGTCAGTTATGTACCCTCTCCCCAGTTTATTGGAGTTTCGATAAAAAGCAAAGCATTCTTGGTTTAACCCTTCACCGACGGCTTCAAAAGAACAAACGCAATATATCGGGGGTTCGGCTTAATTTGCTCGCTACCTAACTTTAATGCGAGTGGCCCGAAATGCTTCAAATTACTTCACGATATTTTTAACGCGTGGAATGCCACTGTTTACGGGCTACCAGAGCGATATTAACAGAGTTATTGAGTGGCTGGATAGTAAGAGTCGATCTGCATTTTAGACACACATTGTACAAATGTTTGCTACGCACTTACTCACATTAAATGTAGTGAATCTATGATCCACGTTTGTCTATAGATTACCAAATAATATACAGCCTGACCAAATTCACCTACGTTCAATTGCAATAAGATGTTTTTTCGGATACATTGTTTCAAAAGGAAATGTTTCCTCTCTAGCAATATAATATTATTTTATTCAAATACACTGTCATCTTTTTTTTATATCACAAGCTGACAAATAGTGAAGCGAATCACCTGCTGGTAAGTTTTCACGGTCGTTTCTGGATATGCGCAATACCAGAGGCTGTATCAGTAACTTAATCTTTATATACATATACCTACATATATTTCTTGTGTGCGTGTGTATGTAATTGAACTCCTCCAAAACAACTGGACGTCGGTCTGGTCGGAAGACGGTAATTTTGTTTGAAAGTTCGAAATTTCGGATTATTCTCAGCAGGTGGCGTTCGTGTTGTATGGTTACTATAGCAACCGACGTGTTATTCAAAATTTTCTTTATGTAATCGTGCAGAGTGTATTACTTTGTATGCTTATGTAAGTTTGTAAGTATGGTATTTACGCGGAAAAAACTTTCTGACACGCTGATTTGTTTATTAACTTTAACACATTGTCACTTGCAATACACTCTAATAATTATACAGTTATTTTCATGTTTTTAAAGTATTACACTGATTTCCATTACATCGTATTTCAGCGTGTACATTTTAAATTCCTTACATTTTAATTTCTAAATTATAAAACACAATTTAATTACTGTCCTTAAAGCAATTCCTTTACCGCTTTTCATTTGCATCGTACGCCGCAAGAATCCTATTAATCCCCTCTGCATCTAGAATTAACGAATCGATCATAATTGATTAAGTACCGCCGAGGCGAAGAGTGCCACAAAGGAGTCCATTCACTGCTCCTTCTCCTATTTCCTCTAAAAACAAAAACATGCCCCCCCCCCGTTCCTTTTTTGGCCGAGCCGTCGAAAGCGAATCTGGCTTTGTTCATTTGCTCGGTAAACCGATAATTTCATTAAACAACAAAGTGGGACTCGTCGGGAGTCTCTGTAAACACGGCAACAAGCCAATGTCCCCTAAGATGGGAAATTCATTTGGAGAAAAAATTTAGGTCCGAACGCAAGGCGGCAAATTAACAATCTTATCCCCGCGCTTTGTGTATACCGTTTGTTTACAAAAGTTTAATTGCAATTGCAAATAATAACTATTTCCATTAAAAAATCTATAATATCGGATAACCTATGTTACACACATACGTATGTTATATAAGATAAAGGAATCGGGTTCATTTCATTGTTTGATTTATTCTTTTAATCTAATTATATCCACATTGTTATTGTTACCATTTAGTTTCAGATTTTGTTAATATTTTCTATGAAGACCGCTTGATTTCTTTTCAAAAATATACTATATAAAGTTTTTTTAAAGGAACTGCTGATATAGTAAAATGAGGAACGAATGATTTTACGGAATTATTTTGTAGGATAATGCAAAGTCGTGGGTAACAACTGAATTGCAATATTTTCAAATGCTTAACCTGATGATGTGTTTAAAAAAATATACAAGCTAAGATTCGTATGTTACTTGTATAAACAAGGCCAGAAAATTTTACACAGTGAAGAGAAAAATAAAAAGCCCCTAGAAAAAGGCAACCCTTAGGGGATTTCCACAGATGTGAGAAATAATCACACAAGACTGCACAGTTAAGAGGCGCAATTAGAGGCTGGCTCGAAAAGAATATGGCGGAATGGCGACCCTCGACGACACTAATAGCTATCGTACTTAATTATATAAAGTGCTTAAGTAAATGATAGCTAATTCAGAGCCGAGCTCACCGTCCCGTAAACAAGAGGTGTGACGTCACCGGCGACAATCTGTCACCTTCACTTCCGGACCTTTTCCCGCGATTCTTTCATTGTTGCCTTCCAAAAAGAATTCTTTCTTTTCCCTTTTTTACGCCTGCAATTGTCATCCCCTAGTGTTTGTTGTGAGAGGCGTTGATTAAACACTGCTGTCAAATTTAGTTAATTTTTGTTTTTTTTTCTGGCTTTGAAATTTTTTACGCTTTCTTTAATTAGATCGGTTCTGTGTTTATGTAGGTAAAGGTAAACGTAAATTTAAAAAAAAATAACGATTTCATAAATATTTCATTCTGCTAACTTTGTTATTTGGAGGTTTAGGTATATTTTTTTTGGGGGTCTTCACTCATGGCCATATCTGATCTTAAACTACTGAACAGAGCTGATAAACATTTATACATAAAATTTAAATTCGTACTTAAAAAAATGTAGTGTATTTGTAAAATCGTATTGATACAGAGCAAACTTTAATGCTCATCGCATCAATATTTGTCCTTGGCGGAAATCAAACTCAAAGCTGCTGGTGTAGCAGTCAGAGTCCACTCAACCACTGAATTGATAAATTAACAGCAGTAAAACAGTGGTAATATTCTAAAAGTAATTGTAATAACGGGCATTATATACAGCGACTAGCAGAAAAATTTTTCATGATAATGTAACATCATAATATCATGCCTGTAATCTTCGATAAAGTATGCAGAATGTAGTACTCTCCCACGTTTCACCAATTACGTTAATGTCTCACAATGAAATAACTGGAACTTTCTTGATTTATTTTGTATAGACCTATAAACTTAGAACAAACAAAATTGACTTAAAAATAATCCATTAGCCTTATCTTTTTGCTAAGTGAAACACTGTCATCATTTTTAGCATGATATTAGACAAGCCTGTCAAATATTTCGATTTCAAATTATGTTTTTTATCCGTGTCGTCGGCGTGTCGGAGAAAATTTACATTTAAATAGAACATCTGCGAGTCGGTCGACCCTCTTAAGGCCTTCATAGAGTTTTTCTTACACGCTAATTTGTAAATCGCTCCGTAATATCGAAAAATTAAAATGCTGATGTCATATTTTCTCCGCCATTTATATGCTAATAACGTTGTCTAAGAAATCAGCGGAGGGATGAAGCTTGATTAAAATATCAATAGGTGATTTGGCCATGCCAATTTATGGCTTTCCCTATCATAATCTCAGCAATCTGTGATGTGTGTGTAATTTCAATAAGCGTTGAAATTGGCAAAATTGGCGTACAATTCTCTAGTCGTTACAATGCAAAATCTTCTACAGTGTAACAACTTTGATGAGCTTTAATCTTGACGCTCAGCCCATTTCTCAAGGCGTAACATCACTGCAATTATTTGTAAGATGGAAGGGTTGAAGCCTAATGCCGCAATATTCGTAAATTAAGAGGCTCCGTCGGCGAGAGAGTCGGTAAATATTATTTTTTTATGTTAATAACCACCCGATTGCGTTAATAAAGCTTTACATCTCGTAATTAGTACAGCCATTGTCTGCAGAGGCGGTGGAGTGGCACTGGAGATGAATTGAGACAATTCTGGCGAATCAAAGGTTTAGTTCGAACGAAGGATTTCAATTGAAATGCCGGACTGTTTTGTTTCAAAACTATGATTATCAGTACAAAGAGACTTTTGATTTAAAACTTTTTGATGTGGAAAAGGTTTCAACGGTACTTCTGAGAGAGGTCAATTAACGATGAATAGCAAACCATTGATGAATCATATTTACATATATAAGTCTATCTAAGTCTTGGAAGTCTAGGTGTTTAGATCTTATGATGTCAATGCGGACTTTTTCTTTGCTCTCTCCTCTCTTCTTGCCACTAGAGGAGTATTGAAACTTATAATTTATTTTCATTTATGACTTCCTCGTAAGCCGTCATGCATTGCATTACCTTGTACCTCGAAAATCACCTTGTATCATCAAATGACATAGATGAATTACTTTCGAAAATTTGTCATCAGTGGTGATAAAAATCCATGAGCTAAATGAACTTGACGTTGCATCATTGTATATATGGTTTGTGATCTGGTACATTATTACTTAATATAATTTTTTTTTAACAAAATCATTTGATTTATTTCCGAATCATCATATAAACCATTAATTCGATGCGTATCTAATTGAATCGTTCCGCAGTCATCGTCGCAGCGGTGGGTCCATTAATTAATAATTTAAACAATGGTGTTCTTAATTCGCGGCGGCTTGCCTGAGCCGCAGCGAAAATATTTGCCATGTATAAATTCTCTCTCGGATGATGAAGACAACCCTTCAACGCCGGGCCTACTTTATAGCTCTATTTGTGTATTTTAATTACTGTCATTATATGCTAATGACTACCATCCCTTTTTCTTATCCTCCTAAATGGGTTATTGCGGACTTATATCTATATCGTGCAAGTCTCCAAGATTTAAATAATAATAATGCCATTCCGCGCCTGGCAAGGATTATTCCTTTAATTTTTTCCAACAGCCGAATGTTTTGATTAATTGTTTCGCCGCCGTTAGGAGATTTCGACTGTAATTTGTTTTGTGTTATTAACTTGACGAGGAAGTCGTTTACCGACTCGGAAAATTTGACTTTTTGTTGTATACGGTAATTTTTTTGTTCGCTACTGCTATTCGTTTTTGAAATATTGTTGCGGTGTCTTTGTGATGGATGCGTCTTAATTTTTATATGTTATTAAATCAGTTCAAGAATTCAAGAGTACTGGAATTTCATGACTTTTTAAATTAATGTGAACTTTATATGCATAACTGTTGCAAGTGATTAGAGTACTTTTATAATGATTTTTTTTTATTGTCGTTCCCTCATGAAGTTCTCGCGTTTTCGGAATAAATCTGTACGGATTTCTCATTTTGTACTAAGTGAATGTCTTTGCTTCCTTTATTTCAAAATACTTTTAAAGAACGCAAAAGAAATCACACACTCAGCGCGACAAGTGTACATATTGGCGCTAATACCCTGTGTTGCGGCAGCGTCGGATGCAAATCGGCGAGATCTCGCATCTTAACGACACACATTTTCTTTCCCCCGTGTCGCGAAACCTCCGAATTCTTTTACATAATCATGTGTTGAAAATATAACAGCTTTTTAGCGTGGGGCCTGATAAATTCTATTTATGTATTCAGCGTACGTACGGAATATAATACTTACGAGTATTTAGCATAATCTTCGGCTGATTTGCGCGCGCTTTCAGCGTACGGAATGAATTTGTATTAAACTGCATATAGAGTGGCTTGGAACGTAGAATAAGCTAGGAAGAATGCAAGAGCTTGTAAATATTTATTTTACGCTTAAATGTTTTAAATAAAACTGTTTCAAATGTAACTTATTATTATTTGTTTATTGTTTGCTATTGTTTGTTTATTGTTTGCTATTTGTATATTCTTAGCTATTGTTTGTTTATTGTTAGCTATTGTTTGTTTATTGTTAGCTATCTGTTTTTAGTTAGCTATTGTTAAATAACAAACAAAGCTCCACATGGCGCATTAGTATTTAATAATAATATAAGATTACATAAGAGCTCTTTCCGTTCTGATAGGAGACTGATGTACACCAATGGAACGATAAAAGGTTGAATGCGATGTCGAAAATTTCATACTCATGAATAATATTTTCAATATTATTAGTTTTAATAAAAAAATATTATTAGTATTTTATTGCAACATAAATTACAAGGTCTTAACCTGTTAATATTCGAGTATCGTGTACTGTCATAAAAATTAGGTGTGTACGACTCGCCTTCTAAAAGCGTCTTTACGCTGCTCCCCGTAATTTTGGCATCGTTGAAGACATCGTCTGTCCATATTTACCGGCACCGTTGCTTTTTACGCAGTCATTTCGTCGTGTTTATGACCGCGTCACTGCATTATCGTTATGTCACTGCGTTATCGTTATATCAAAAGGGGTTTAATGTCGTGTTTCGTGACATGTTTTTCTTAGGTTTTTAACATTTACGCATTCCTGTCTACGGATTTCAGGTTTGATTTTGTATTAAATATAAATTGATTTTTATTTTTATTTATTTGTTATAGATCTGTTGATTACATTTCCTATGTAATTAAAACACTAGAACGCGTAAAGCGTACATATTTGTGAAATTTTAGTGAATATAGCTAACAGATTTACTTCGATTTAGATTTAGACGCCGGATTTACTTCGATTGGACATTAAAACGAAAGTCTTACAAATCCCAAATGCAATGCAGAATCACGTAGCATATTTCAATTTAAGCTTTATGTATATCACAAGATGTAACTGAAACTATCTCATGTAATATTAATATCTCAATAGAATTGGCGAAATTTATGACATATTGCCACAGTCGAACTAACGGAAAGCTTGGACGAATGTTAATGCAGCTATTATCGAGTCGCTCGACTCACTGCTTTATATTTATGGCAAATGAAAATCCAGTTCTGAAACGTAAGAACGTATGAGAACGTGTGGTTTCATTTCACAAATACGTCAAATTTAAACAATTTTTATACTTAAGTATTGCAGCATAAGGATGTCGCGGGTGCCTTCGTACGATGAAACCCGAATAGCATGTTTCCTTGTCGCATTACGCATAAGTAGTTCTCTCTCCTCACCCTATTAACGGTGATATATGCGACAATTCTTTTTCCAAATCCTCGAAACTGAAGGGAAACGATGTCATACCACACGTCGCGCCCGACATCGACGGCTCACGTGCGACGGGCTAATTCCCACCTGATAAATGATTCTGTGGAATTTTGCATTGGAAATTTTCCGCGATTCGTCACCTTCTCCGGTATTTGCGCGTCTCAGACAGATAGACGTCATTAGTAAGTTTTATTTCTAAATATACCACGCTATTTTTGCTGCTTCTAAACAGTGGTTGTGCTGTAAACACATAAAGAGAGCAGAGCTTTAAGAAATACTTTAATAATCCAAAGTGTACCTATGGAGAGTTCCATACCGTGAAGACGTTAAGTAATGCCCTAAATCACGTTAATAAAAA
The DNA here is from genome assembly GCA_018245835.1 of Mysoria sejanus stolli. Lineage (NCBI taxonomy): Eukaryota > Metazoa > Arthropoda > Insecta > Lepidoptera > Hesperiidae > Mysarbia > Mysarbia sejanus. The sequence goes on along the minus strand of DWEJ01000007.1, from coordinate 9,985 downwards.
GGTTTTATTGCATATTGCATTTGATTGGCCCGTTGGTGCAGAGGTTAGTGTACCTGATCGTTGCGTCGGAGGTCGTTCAATTCCCACCCAGAATAAATATTTGTCTGATGAGCACAAGTATTTGTTCTGTGTCTGGGTGTAAAAAAATATCTATTTAAGTATATATTTATATGTATATATGTAGTGTATCAGCCGTCTGGTTACTATAACACAAGCTCTCTTAACGCTTAGTTTGGGATCAGATGGCCGTGTGTGGATATGTCTTAAGATATTTATGTCCTAAGATGTTTTAATACATCTTTTACTTTGAAGTTAATTTTATATATTTACTTGACGTTAATTTGTCGTTTTTATTGTGAATGTATACATAGATATTTACATTGAATGATTTAATTGAATTTATGAATTTTTGTTCATAAACCCCACGCTGAACATGCGGACTGGAAATCACAATACACATATCTCACCGCCTACGCTGCGACGCTTGGTTTACAAAAAGTAGGTAATGTTTTGATTGTTTTTATGATTTTATCGAGCGTTATGTTGATACTCGTACATTGTCGAGTTTTTATCATCCTCGAGACAACAATGTTAGCGTTCCTTGACCGCCTCACTTGATAGTATTTATTACAGCGTAGGTCATTATCAAGGTCGCCGTTACTATGTTGTTTTTCTCGGCTCAATGATAAAATACTATGAACGATATCGAGTTGGGCTTACATTAAACGTTTTTGTGACGGACTAAGTTTTTAATTAATTGAATAATTCAAATACATGTGTATAGGACATCGTTATCAATTACTGAATAACGATCTTACGTTACCACGTAATACTGTACTATGCTTACACGTAATTTTAACTTTATTTAAATACGTTAGTTTTTAACTTAGTCGCACAGTTGGTGGTTTCAAAAGGTGGTGCATATAAAAAAAGTAAATAACAACAGTTTAAAGTTGTATAAAAAATAAGTTCATGTGTTTAAATTATTTAAAAAAATTATGTACACATAAATCAATACAGCGTTTTATACATACACATGTATGTAGATCTGATAACTCTCGTGATGAGTTGTGACATATCAAAAAACAGCGGAAGCCGTTTAAATGATTGCGTCAGACAAGTGTGACACAATGTTACAGAATGCGTCGGCAGTGTCAAGGTGCAGCCACTATGTTGCAGTTTGTTGGCCTACTGACATAATGCATCTGCAGATCGTACACTGTTGCCGGCCGTTTCGTAATCTGTCGCTGCAACTGTGCTGCGAAGAGTAACAGGGTACAACTGAACCGCAGTGAAAGTTCTCGTACATATATGGTGTACCTATATGGTGTTTGTTTATGTATTCGGTGAGGATGCTACTTATACGTAGGTTTATAAATTTGATAGAGTTGTCTAATAGTTTCTAATGTATTTTTTGCGTGCGTCGATTAAGTGATGAATGTACTAAAACTTCGTCCGGTATGTAAGGATAGAGATATTCGACGCTCGGTGCTTTCTGCTCAACCTGTGAAGGATCTGACGTATGAAATGATAATAAATTTTTGTTTGCCGTAACTCAAGCATTCCCTTGGGTACCCTATAAATTTTCGATATCGGAAACGTGGGCGTCGAAAGCTTTTTTCATGGTTGATTTTGAAAATAAAAAGTACACTCGCATATGGAACAGGCGCATTAACTTCGCGGTGTCCAAATCGATACGAGTTTTGAGACAACATTTTTGCACAGTACGTTGACCCGATACCATGTCACCATGTGAGAGAATGTTACCATGTGAGTGAAAAAAACATTCGTGACAACGAGAAGTCGGTTCGTTTATAATTGTGACCTGATTGTGACATTGTTGCACGCTGTCTTGCCGCTTGCTCGTTCAATGTCAAGGTCGCGACGCTCTTGATTCTTATGTAACAATGTCTCAACATACGATGTGGAAATATCACTTTGTAAAATACTGGTTGGAAGCTACTGAAATGTTCTGTTTGGGATTGCCCGGGATATATCAAGCTTCGTGTGTTGATGCTCAATGGAAACCATTGTCGTCATAGGTACTTGGGGTTCTTTGCCTAACTCATCAGGAACCTGACTTGTGGTAACAATATTAATCATCAACATCATTGTCCTATCTGAGTTCACTCCTGGCCATATATAGTAAGCACCATCGCGTCATGTCTTAGGCTTGTCACATCCAGCTTTTCTCATATCGTTATCTCAGCAGTCAACGAGAACATTACAAAAAAAAAGAGTGGAAATGGATACGAAAGCTAGCTATCAATTATATTTGTAACTTAATGTCTGTTATCCTCGAAGAGGGAGGCACAGGAATGCAAAACACTCCCACGTTTCACCGGTTACGATTACGTCCCACTATGGAATAGGTGGTGAGTCTGTTACCATGGATTGGGCTCATATCCAGACTTAGAACCACTACTAGAAAATTATAATTATTTTGTCGTGTCCGACCCGGGAATCGAACCCGGGACCTCCCGATCGGCAGTTGCACTGGCAGCCAACACGACCAACGAGGCAGACGAAATTTGAATTATATTTGTAATTCTTATTTGTGTTATTGTTATTTGTGTGATACCGGTATAGGTAGCCATTTCTATTATTTTGCACGTAGTTTTCGCTTATAATTTTGCTGACAATAAATCAACTTCAGCACAGATAGTTTCGAATTAATCACAGGTAGCACCGATTTGTTCAAAGACAGTGCCAACTTGATAATTGTAATATTTTAAGGTTAAATAATTTAAGTTACCAACTATGTGTGGTCAATAAATAAATGAATCAAAGTCGTCTCGCGTCCTTAATCAATGTCATGATGTCAAGTTTCAGAATAAAACGCCCTTTTGTCAAACTTGTTTTGCAGTACAATGCACTGCACAGAAAGACATAAGGTTTGAATAATAATTTTCAAGTGAGCGTTTTCAATCACTGAGCGTGAGCAATCCCTGACTAATAGATAATCAGATAATAATAATAGATAATCAGTATCTAATAATAACCATTGGAATGGGCTATTGTTGTGCAATAAGTATTTCCTGATCAAGTATTAGTTCAGATGGGTGGGTCATCTCGTAAGTATGGACGACAACAATGCAGGGTAAAGAATGTCAGAGTGGATCACGCATCAAAAATGACCTAGAGAGATGACAAGGATTACATCGTGGAAAACTCCGCACAAAGATATGACGAAAGCTAGTTTCAGACATCTAGGTGCAGAGACCAAGACCCACAAAGTTTTGTAGTGCAGAACAAAAAGGAAGGAATAAGCAGATTGTTGAATAACTCTCGATTATCTGTACCAAAATCAAGTCAAATCAAAAGTGGTTGCAGGGAAAAATTTGAATATATTGATAAATGAACGTTATGTTTATCTGTGTCAAGGTTAAGACGGTAGACGTATCTTTTTATGTACTATCATATTGGATTATAGCTACGCGCCTGGTCCGTCACGGTCTCGTGTCCTCAGTCTCATAGGCCTGAGAGCCCCCCCCCCCTAACGGCTAGTAGCTGAGCTATTTGTTTTAAATAGGTGTTACGTGGTAAATTCCTTCTGTACGATATAACTGTTATATAAAGCCGTATCATCTCTGTGACTTTTTACACGATTAATAGCCTCATTATGACTCGTTTCATAATTTGTATCTTTTTTGTGACATGTTACAAGTACGTGTTTCGCGAAGTGATATATAATTGTAGGAGTTTTTTCTGGTCTTTCTTTCCCTGGGTCGGCGATGCCCACGTGTATATTGCACCAACATCCTGCATGCGTCCCTTTTCACTTGACAATGACACTGACGTTTTGGCTCTAACACAGGAACACACGAGACAGAGTATCTATGCTATAGCACATACTACAATAATCATTTAGAATTACGTTTTTGGTGATAAAGAACTGTGTTTCGAATATATTGACCTTCGTTGACTCCCTGATGCTGTTCATTATACAGATAATGTAAATATTATTGGTTTTCATTTAAAATGTGTGGGTAGATGAAACAAATTCATTTGTGAATATCAGTATAATAAGTGCATTAGTATGTAAGAAGAAAACCGGCCTGATCAGAGTTTCGGATTTGCCACGACAAGTGTAGAAATGCTGATTGGGTTTTATTTATTTTATGTATAATTTTACGCTCAGACACTGAACAAATACTTATGTCACTCACACAAATATTTGGTCCAAGTTAAAATTTAATTTACAACCTGCGACTCTACAATCAGAATCGCTAACGTTTGGACCTACACATCTGTCAATAGATAAGTTCTGTTTCTTAAACTCGTTATACTTAAAGGAAGTTGTTATGTCATCTCAACCTTTGCGACCGAACATTACGAAATAATTTACTGAACTACTAATAACCACTATAAATAGACTTAACTATTAATTACATGCAACTGATGTATGGTACACATACGTCAGCAAAAATCCCTCCACGTGTCAGCTGTTTAGTTAGCGATATGGAAACTGTTTATAGATATCTGTTATCTACAGTTGTAGGTCAAGGCTTACGTTTAACTGGCTACCGACTTGCATACAAAATGTGCAAATGAATTTAATCCACTTAAGATAGACTCGATCAACTGTGGTTCAATTATGGTGCAGATTGTTGTCTGCCCTTAACTGTTTTGTCTCCCTCCCGTCTTCGCTGGTGGACGACTGGTGATGGCGAATGGGATGAGGTTTTAATGTTTGTCATTATTTTTTAAGGAGTTTATCAAAGTCCAACAGTGGGACGGTAGAATGGATCCTATATAAATAAATGATTTTTTACTTTGACAAAAAGAAGACTGCATAGCAGCACAAATTTGGGCCGTGAAGTCGTCAGAAATATTTACCGGAAGAATCTGTGTAATACATACTCATTTTTTGTTTTGTTGTTATTTGTCACAATCATTTTGTGGTATTGTTGTCGGCTTTCGGGTTATGTTGATGCGATGTACGATTACTGTTATTAGTTTTTATCGTTGTATTGTTATTAATACTACCATCCAACGACACCACAAGGAACCATATCTTAATTGAAAAGTCCAGGCCAATTTCGTTTGTAAATATGAATATGACCAATAGACCGAAAAACATGTTCTATAATTATTTTTACATAACAGCCATATCGATGATATATTGTTATGTTGTACTAATATCGTAAGAAGTACAGCAGGTAATGTGTATGGAAAATTAATGGGAGCGTTCGGAATGTTATGTTATTTTACATTTACTTAAGGTTTTCAACTACATAAATTGAAGCTTGATCTACCAATAGAAACCATAACTTAAGTATGGTTTCTATTGGTAGATCAAAGAAGATACTGAAGCTCTCTGGTTCTGATGACATTAAGTTGAGACTGAGTAGGCCTAAGATTACTTTAACTTGATCAATTTAAAGGCTATTTTTTACAGTAAGCTTTAAATTCCAAAGCTTCCTTTTTTCTTTACTTTCCTTCCTTCTTTATTTTCCTTTTTTACTTCTTTTCTTTATTGCAACAAAATATTCCTTTAAAAGGTAGCTACAACAATAACGGTTTTAATATACTACCTTGCCAGATACCCTGTATTTAAAGCCGTAAGGCTGTTAACTTAACTAATAAAGAATCACAAAAATATGTTTATATAACGTAATATCATGCCTATAATTCCCGAAGAGGTAAGCGGAGGAGTATAATATACTCTCACATTTCATTAGTTACGTTTATGTCCTAATATGGAATAGGAGGTGAGTCTATTGCTATTATTAGAAATTTCAAGTAGATACTAAAGTCCCATAGTAGCCGACCCAGAATTTAAATTCAGGTGCTCTCGATCGGCAGTCGTCCTTGCAACCGCTCAACCAATAGAAATGGGGCTCTGTGAAAGTGAAAAGACTATTACCGTCGTCTCTGCTACGCTGGCCAAATGCGAGTATGCAAAAGGTATACATTTAAAAAAATACATAAAACATTACATATATCTCTAAGTTTTTCACATTTCTCCACCACGTTTTCCTTCATTGTTACAGTAATGATATTGAACCTTGAAACAATAGACGCATATATAGCCCTCAAACCAATAACCTTATACAAATTAACCACTTGCATTTGTATACAAACAAGAACTACGAGTAAATCCACAAGACGTAACAGAACGGTATTGTAATAAGTGGGTCAGAGATTAAACAGGTTACAATAGTGGTAGAAATTAATTCAAATACTATTCAACGCATACTAATTGCAAATTGCAATTGAATTAAATTGCCGGTAAAAAGTATGTACATTTAAGTGTACCTAATTGTAATCAAACACCAATTGGTTATGCATCGTTATCGTTATTACATATATCCTCAGCCCAGAGTCCTCATGGAGTAGGCAGAGTGCTATTCATGCCTAATTATTAAAAAAAAATGACAATCTTGGCTAATAGATACTGTGTGGTTGTACAGTTTACAACCACCACAAGGTATTCTTTTGTAAACATTACCGGTCTTTAGGGAATTTTAAAAAGTACTTTAATCCGACAAATTCGATAGTCCGTTCACTGACCTGCAAAACGTTTATTGAATTACCGGTGTTCCATTGTACTTCAAGGCTTCGTGACGATAGCGCTCTTTAGGGTGAGCTTATGCCCAACAGTGGACTGAGATAATGACGAAGATGGAAGTAATTCCATAATATATGTCGCCCTTATATCGACACAACATTCATAAACACATCATTCACCATTCAATTCCACCCGTTAGAAACTCACTTCACATGGTACTGTCAGACATCATGACTCCGGGTGAAGTCGTGATCGCTTGTCAGGGAAGATCGTGATCGTCCGGAAGTTGTAGGAGAAAATTTCCTTCGGCCAGGTAATGGTGTGTGGTGCATCATTTAATTTCACTATCTATAGATAAATCAAATGCGTTTAAATTTGTTTACCTTTAGAAAACAAATGTAAAAGTGTCAGAACAGAAATGATTGTTTCAATTCTCACTAATGCGGAGCTATGTAGACGTATACAGATTAAGATTTTTGCACAATCTCTTGTAATTATATTAATGTTATAAAATTCTTAACAAATTAAAACAAGTATTTAATTAGGTCTGTAAAGATAAAGGTATTCGGCACTCAGTGGTCTCTGCTTACCTCCTGAGGGATTTGGTGAGAGGAAGTAAAAAAAAGTAATGAAATTATTGATTTATCAGCGCTATTACTATCAGCGCTAGCCTTGACCTTGCTTACACGTGGATGTGCGCGTTACACTCGCAGGACCCGCACGGCTTTGTTTATAAATGGACGTTTATTATTTTTATAAATATGTATAAGATCGTTTCTCATGATTTCTCACAAACAGCATCGACAATCCTATTTTCTTTTCGCTGTTAGGCCTCGGTAACTATTCATAATTTAACCGAGTAACACTATTATAGTATTCCTTGTTAGTTTAGTACAAATCGATAGCAAACATTTTCTGTTTAAACGTAATATAACGTTATAACAGAAAAGCTGTCCTGTTAAAAGCTATTATAAGCTAGAAGTCACATGTAAGTAAGTAAGTAGTAATATAATAGTTTTGTTAGCCGTCGTGCCACAATAACACAGTTTCTGGTTTCAGTGGGTTCAAATAGGTCGTGTGTGGAACTGTGGAGATGTAATAAGATAATTATGTGTACTAATATTTAATATTATTAGAACCACTATTACTGCCATTGTAATGTACAATCCAAGTTCATCGCAGTCGCTGCATCGCGATTAGCGATGCCCTCTGTGAACTTGCTGTGACTATGTTAATTGCAGTATACAACATGTGAATCTGTTCTGTGAGCGGAATGACAATACAGAAACACTCACACACGCACGTGGGTAGTTACAACATACAAAGACATTTATGGACCTGTCCGGCACACATACAAACACGTATACGGACACATAGAAATAAAATTGTTACTATATAACGCTATGAAACAAGTCGTGTTAAGTCGCTATAAGAAAAAATGATACTTTCCAAATTAATATTATTTTTGTAATCATCATCACCATCAGCCTATCGTAGTCCACTGCTGGACACAGGTCTCTGGGAATGAAGGGTTATGTCCATGATTCCCGCGCTGAATACGCTGGTTAGGGCTCGCAGAGTACAGTTCCTCGCACGCCATGTAGTTTATCAGCCGTTTGGTTACCATAACACAATTTCTCTTGACGCTTACTTGGGATCAAATGGCGTGTGTGGACTGTGGACGTGTTCCAAGATATTATTATTGTTAATTTAATTCATATATGCTAGCGGCTTACCTTTCGCATGCGAATGTCATCGTACGCATGAGGTAGTGTTGTAGTGAATCAAGTATTTAAAGTTAATATACTCGTCTGTTATTAATTCCGTATTTACGATTTATGGCTGCAATAGCTCGGACTTTAAAATACATAGTATATTTAAATGCTGACCATGGATAGATTGATAGCATTGAATACTCAGCTTAAGTGTCTCGTTGAGCATTTGCGACTGGTCGAGTAGGGGCTTAAGTGGATTTTTCCCCGTTGAAGAATCTAGTGATAGCTCGAAGTATGGATTTGATTGCGATGGCAGGCTCACTTCCTTTACCACGGAACGCATACTATCACAGGTGAAACCTGGGAGAGCTGTACTTCTCTGCTTAGCCCTTTGGGGAAATACAGACATGATGTTACCCAACTTTTGCGCAAAGGTCATTCGGGAAATAATGTACAATCTTCCCTATTTGAGATCTCCGAACGTGGAAGATAATGCAGCGACAAGTCACTTCCGTGATATATTTAAACAGTGTAATGGCATGGACGTTAGTGAACATCACAAAGGAGATTCCGACCCGCTAACTAAATATCTACGCTATGTTCAGCAGGTGCCTATAAATTCATGCCTTGTCGTTTAAACGGCTGAGCGAATGGCCGCCCAGTTGGACGTTTTCCAATCGGTCGGCGGGTGTCGATAATAGTCTTTGATTAGCGCTACAATATGACGCGGTGCGTTAAAAATTAGGACGAACGTGATTCGGCCTTAACGCGAACGCAGTCCTGAACTCTTGTAGAGATTGTATCAGTTTTCATAATTTTTTCAATTAGAACTGTATAGTTCTAATTCTAACTTTCATTCCGAAAACTGTAAAATTACAGTAACTTAGTAACAGGAACTTAAATAAGTTCACGGTGATATGTTTTATATACACAATTACAACGATTACATGCTTTATTTTCTGTACTATTGGGAACAAATTAATTATTTATTAATACATTGATTATGATACATTAAAAAGAATTCGATCGGTGAAACTAATGTCATGCAATATGCGATACAAAAGGATATAGCACTTCACGGAACACAACAAGGTCTGTTGTTACCGAACGAAGAACAACGCAAACGTTTGTTCTTTATCAGAGTTTGTTACAAGTTGTGTTTGTGTGAACAATCGTTCTGTTGTATTTATAGAGCATTAACATTTTAATAATTACACATAAAATATAACACAAAGTTATGAATAGGCAACTGTTGGAGGCCAACGTTATAGAGAAAGGAGAATAAGATTGATAACGATGAATATAAAACCATTTCTGTGTACGCTGTTTTGTATTGCTTTTAAGCTTGAGTATTTTAGCAATGAGAGTGTAGTAACATCACGCCTGAGATCCCTGAACAGGAAGGCAGAAACCCTTCTGCCTACCTGTACATGCCCATGTTTCATCAGTTACATTTAAATCCAACTACGAAATAGATGCGAAGACTATTTCCACATATTGGGCTCATATTGGGCACACCTCCGAGCCATTACTATATATGTTAGAAAAGTTCAACCGTGCTCGGCCCGGGATTTGAAAACAATATCTCTCGGTTAGCAGTCGCTCTTGTAACCAACACTACCAAGCTCAGACATGTAGAGAGAATGGCAGATGAACGATAAAACAGATATACAAAGCGAATGTTGAGGGATGCCGGTGTAGAGGAAGAACGTGACTCTCCTAGATATTACAACGCGGTCACAATATGAAATATTAT
>DWEJ01000006.1:0-28681 GCA_018245835.1 Mysoria sejanus stolli | reverse complement strand
CGTTGATACAAGAAATGAAATCGTTTTCTATATAGAAAAAAATACTGCTATAGAGATAGTATACTTTTATTAACATCGATTGCCTAGCTAACGTAGATTATGCAATACAAACTAATATCGATTTTAATTATGTAGCCGATGATTTAACCGTATATATTAATAGTTGTTTGATATTAAAAAACGTTTATTTGCTCGTTATACAATCTTATAACGATTGCTTTGCGTATATTATTATCTTTTGATTTATTTTAGTTGTCTCTTGTAGTCTGTCTAGAGTAGGTACCTCTACCACTTGAATTATCTGATTGTATTCTGGAGCCTGATTGCAGATTAAAGCAGCACAATAGAAATTAAAACATTTTAATATACAATCCTGAGGTGCGTAGACAGCTTTTTTACTTATTTCTTTTTTGGTACTAATCAGTTTGCTAATTAATAATGTAGTGAAAGGGTGAAGTCAAGGTCTAGACGCAGCCGCCCCGCGGGGCTCGCCTTGCTGTCGCCTCGTGTCCATACTAGGCTGAGACTGTCGTGGCAACGCTCTGTGTGAAAGAGTTTCACTTCACGGGAAACATGAGTTTCTATAAATAGAATACGTGTAGAACAAATTGAGTGTGTTAATAATAAATAATTCAATTATTGATATATCAAATTAGGCTTAGAATCATTATCAAATATAACAGTAAGGCTGTCCATTTGTATTAAGGATATTTTAGTTTATTGCTTCAATGTTGACTGCTTCGTTGGCCGTGTTGGTTGTAAACCTGACTGCCGATTGGAAAGTCCCCGGTTCAATCTCCGGGTCGCAGTGGCTCAGACATAAACCTAACTGGTGAATCGTGGACGTGCACTACGCCGCTCTGTCTACCTCTTCAGGGATAACGGGCATGATGTTACATTTTTTGTTTCATTGTTTGGAACAGCCGTTTAGTTTAATGATAAATTTAACGTTTTACATATGTACATTCCAGATTAGATTCCTGATCATTCAAGCTCTGTTTTCGCTCGTGTTCGTGTATTTGTCTCGTGCCGTGCCAGCGCTGGTCACCACACACGGAATGCGAGCGTAGGGAGCGTTGTTATTATTGTTGCACCTACATGCATGCATATCTTCACGCCAGGATCCTTGCGTGGTAGGCAGTGCGTGCGTGCGTGCATTATTATTATCGTTATAATTTTGTTTTTATTACCAACTTCCTCGTAAGCTACTAAGGTAAGTGTTCATTACCTTATTGTTATCCTCCTCCTTGTATCCGTATTAAGCTTAATCGGAAGATCTTTCATTTTGGAAAAATCCATGTCGTCAATGTTCAAATTAATTATTTAGAATACATTCACATCACGTCGCTCGTGAGCTCCTGACGTATCGTAGACTATGTCGACAGATGTTCAAGACACACCGGCTGCAGTACATCAAAGATTTATGCTGCTACAGACTGTTATTGTTTAAACGACAGATGAATACAGCTATACAATAATTGGTCCCATACCGTTCTATCTTACTGTTGTTTTTGCACTGTGGACATATGGTCCGTAATCACGATTATAGAACGGTCACTCGCCGACCGTTATCACACCGTATTGTTATACAGTTTGATTGCTCCTAGAAATATCATCTAAAGATGTGTTTTTGCCCGAACAGTGTGAATAGCGTTCCAGATTACTTCTCGATTGGCAACAACTATCAAGTAGCGTAGCTAAATACCAATAGAATTGCAGCTGTGTATAGTCACGGTAGATCTCTTTCGAGTTAGGCAGAGAGCGCCGAATGCCAAATATCTTTAACAGACTTCACTAATAATTTCTTTATGTCACAACGAGGTTGTCAGATTATAACTGATTGTACCTAAGTGATGCATTTTTAAACTACTACAAGCCGGAACAAATGACCCGCAGCGACCACGGCGTTAAGTAATTTGACGCATCAGCCTGTGTCCGATCAGCACTAAATCAATTCGTGAGGAAGTCAGGGACTTCGTAAGTCGGTGCGCTTAGCGCTCGCTTGTGGCCTAATTCGTCTATCATTGTGAGAACAAATATGTGCCCAACAGTGGGAACGGTAAATAGGTTGATATTAACGATTATGGTGATGAATCTGGACTATAAAGAGCGACCATACATAATATTCTCGACAGCTTGTCTTAATTTTTTTGGGATCCAAGTAATAAAATTAGTACATCGAAATTACATATGCTGTAAGTCACTTCATAAATCAGCTAATTTCCTAGCAGTGAATAATACAAATAAAGTTTAATGGTGACCTAACTACCAGGAGGCAGATCATAACACACCGATAAATTTATAGATATATAAATATGATGTAAGCATAGGGAAGAAATGGTAAATGTGTATGTTACGTGTCAAACATTGCGTAAATACTTGAATAATACGTAAAAGTGTCGCGTGACCCTCGTAATGGAGATGGGCGAGGAAGGAAGCCTAAGTATTCCACGAGGCTTCCTAAACAGTAACCTTATATGGACGGACGGGAGCCGCGGCTCGCAGGTGTCAATAAATAATCAGCGCGTTCCGCCCGAGGACGCCGCGCGCTTTCGTAATTATAGGTATACCTACATCTACGCTTTGTTTGCTAACAATAACACCGACGGGGGCACCAAAAAATTTTGTTTAGAATATCAGCGACATCTTGGAGTGAATTGTACTGAAATATAAAATGCTTTATCGAAAATAGAAGAAGTATAAAAGAACGTGTCGTAACGTATCGCGCCTGTAATAGTCGAAGAGTAAGGCAGAGGTGTAATACATCGTTCATAATATCATTGAACATATATTTCTCATCTTTACATATCATGCGTTGTGTTACACGCACACACTCATATGTTGAGATAATTAGCAAAATCATTTACCCACTAATGGCTCTCGCGAGTTAACCGCCAATATTCTCACCTGTTCATGCATCGCTTGTTGCAACATGATAGATACCTGCATTATGCATACGCAACGCAATTAACTGCATTTTTTAATCTGTGATAATAAAAAATCAAGCGTTCGTTAGTATAAAACCGCTAGTTTCTAGAAGTTTTTATTGATCTCTATGAAGTTCTACAATATTGTGCACTCTCAACGTGACTTCATGCAAGCATGTATGTACGTGTGATAGGTAACCGCGTGATTATGTGTATCTTAAATACGTGGGAACATATTTTTTTAAATATTTCCACAAAATATTAACCATACTGAAAATTGAGTAGATTTATATGTGCGTTTAAGTTTAATTGAATTGAAATAAAATCGTATCGGGTAATAAATTTCAAAATCAAAAACCCGCAGTACAACATGTCGATGTAAGAAAAACAGTAATATTAATGTCCAATTCACGAATATAGCTCTAACTTTTGTTCCACATCATACCTCGCGCTGAGGTCAGTTACTAAATTGTTTGACCGTGACTTGAAACTAAGGTATTCGTCCTCGGCGAGCCCACCTCTTTCAAATTTCAAACGGTTTTTTTTTAAATGGGCTTAAAAACATTGCAGAGGAAAAATATGTACGTTATTTTTTTAATTAGTTACTTTGTCTAAATAATTTGCAAGTTATGTATTAGGCCATCGTTATACTCAATTACATATTTTATCGAACCCATGTTGGTCTTAGTTCTTCTGTTAGAATGAGAGAATTTGATGTCTTAGCTGTCTTAGCTGGTCAAGTGCGGGCAGCTATAAACAACCATTATAAAACTAATGTTTAAAACATGTTTTATATTTAACTTTTATTTAATTGCCATTAAATTGCAAATATGTGTTAATTATTGAATTAACGTATTGCTAAGATTACTATTCGCATTTTGTCCGTGTCAAAACCATAGCTTATTTATTGAATTTGGTCGGCAATGTGCGCTCACAATAGTTATCGCAGTACGTGGGTACCACCGTGCCCACAAATCAAGTAGTACGTAATCGAAACCAAAGTGGAACTTTAGTTTTACCACACTCGTGCAGAACATGTATAAATTGACTTGGCACTTCGGAGGATGCGCTGGCCCTTTGGCCAGCAGACTCATGTGTTGATCTTTACACGTCGTTATAGAGTCACACGTTAGAGTTACCGTTTACATAGCATTAAGGATACACTTTAGTATCACGAAGTATGAGCAAACACTTGATTAATTGCTTATGTACTGTTGTACAAATGTCACTGGAACTCTACATAAAATCATCGCGTTATAGGTATAATATATTATTTAGGAGCTCTAATTTTGTACATTTCAATAAAAATAATGTAATGCAAATAATAAATTACTCAAGCTTTTCGGCCTTTATCGTCTATATCATACACACTGGCTATATAGAAACGTTACCAGTTAAAAAACTTACTAAAAGCTTCAAAAGAGAACATAACATTATTATTGAATGAGAAAAATCCTCTGCACCTCTCACACAAGCTATGTAGAAACGTGATGAAATAAAAACCTATTATAAAACTTCAATCACGAACGACAGGACGGTAGGTATTTAAACAAAAATGCGTTACCGTTCTAAAAAATACATTGATTGTAATTGTATCAGTAATTGTATACAGGACATAAGAACGATAAAAGACGATAAAAATTTCAGTTAATGAAATTTTTATCGTCTCTTTCGTATATATTGGCTGGAGCTCTAGCAGTTAAAAAAATCATCTAAACCAGCTAAAAGATTGTCAAGCCTAGTTAAATAAATGGCTAAAGAGCGATACTGTATAAGAAAAAAATCTTAGCTCCATAGTCTCTACCATACCCACCGACTCTATGTAAACGTGATGAGTCGAAAAAAACTTTCATAAAGCTAAGTCATTCGACAAGATTGATATTTGGCTATATTATCTCTACATTGGATATGTAGAGACGTGATGAAACGCGTACACATGTTTCCACAGCAGCACGAGTGGCCCGCATTCCGCGGGTAATTGGTCGAGTCCAGCGAACGCTACCAGCGGCTCGCTCAAGCGTGCTCACACTAGCTCTGCGTCAAGGACGGTTGGCATTATAAACATACAATTTTGAAAATTAAACCAATCACTTGTCAGACGCGAAGCGATGTGATCAAACATTTGACCCCGCGGGTTAGTGTAGCTGTGGGAAAATAATATTTTTGGGGCCTCTGTCCTAGCCCCTGCCATCTGGTCTGAAATTAGACGAAGCCTGCGCTACGATAACCAGACAGTTGATAAACTTGACACTGAGCGACCACTTGTGCCCATACACGAATATTTGTCCTGGTGGGTATACAACACTATGATCAATAAATAACCAATCAACCAACTAATCAGAAACAGAGAACGTCATAAAAATAATTTATACCACAACAAAGTCATATCACAACATAAAGTAGATAAAATTTTTCAAACTTTGTCTTTTACATTTTAGAGTTATTTTATTTAATTGAAAATAAAAAGTAGTATTATTACTTCTGTTAATACTGAGGAGCCTGTGGACTTATTGCCAGCAATATATTAATGAATTTCTTCTAAGCAACGATCACCGTTCTATTCACACGCCTAAAATTCGCCATTTATGAGAACAACCCATTGAACTTCCTGGAAGGCGTATTATTACAGCCACTCGCCTTAAATAGCGCAAACCTTTTCACTCCGTCTATAATCCCTTTTTAGAATTATATAATCTTTCGTACCGTTTTGGTGGCTATTGTTCCTTAGTTACCGGTCAGGGGTTTAAAGAATTAATTCATTCCAGCAGGTAGGTAGTCCGCTTCACCCAGTTCTCACTAGGTCGTGTCATGTCAGGCTGTATGGAACACAGAACACACCATGCCACGCGCCGGTCAGACCCGCCGCGACCACCGCGCCGAGCGCACATGCGCACCGACTTCACGTCATAAAATTACCGTTAAAAATCCGTTGCGGCTCCCGCTGAGTGTGACATATTAGACTATTAATAATCAAAATCTCCCAAATGTTATACCGTATTATGTGAATCATCGAGTGAATTCATCAATGGTTACGTTCAGTGAATGGTGAAATTGATAGAGTGCATATTGGATGCTAAACAGGTGAACAGAGGTGCGTAGACGATTGCCGAAGATTGAAAGTTATTGCGTTCAGATCATTGTTTTCATTTGTTTAAAATGTATGTATTAGAAAGTTCGGTGTGATTGTGTGTGATTGTACGAGTCATTGATACGGAGCAACGATTATTGTATATGTAGATTATTACAGAGATTTAATATATAGATTTAATAACTAAGCTTTATGTGTGTCAGGTTTGTTAAGATAGAGGGTATTTGACACTCAGTCATGACTGCCTACCGTGAAAGGGACCTAGCGTGATGGTATAATTATTATAATGATTGAAAGGCTGTTTTTCTTCATTAATGTTCAAGTTTATTAAGTGGTTTATGTTTATTATTTTATGTTAATCAAACATTAATGTTAGCGATCGTATATTTCACTATATCTCTGCGTCCTTATGTGTATAATAACTATAACGAGATACACAAGGTTTATAAGTCTTCACATTTGTTAGGTTTCCTGTCACAGCTGCTTTCAGCCTGTCATGAAGCCGTGACGTCTTTGCCAATCAACGTTAGCACTATTCACTCATACTCATTCACTCATACACTCAGAGTGATACATTACGTTTTATATTAGGAAAAATATCGCATTAGAAAAATGCAAACTATGGAGGTTGGCTAGTTGAAATCGATTTCCTAGCGATAAGACAACTTTTATATACCCTGGTGATTACGGTGTCTATTATTATATAATCACGCCAGCTTCTTGCATATCTTATTACATTTAATTTTTTTTTATTTCCAGCTCCTCGTGTACATTGTATGTAATTCATCTACTATTGTACAGATGAGAAGTATAAGCAATAAAATCACATTCAATTACAATTATTAGCATTACGATATCATAATTTCAAAATCCACACTGATTTGTTTTATTTTAAATTTAACGACTAAAGTTGAATCTACTGCGAGGTAGCTTTCTTAGTTAGAGACAGCGGTATGTAGGTAGTGTGATAATAAGCCGGTTCAGCCACGCTCTACCCACCTACAGCCTCCCACTATCTCTTGTAGGTCAAACATGCAAATGACCGTAAAGTTGAACTTTTGTATCGTTTTATATAAATTTGTGTACGTTGTATGTATCTGTGTTATTGACCTTAAATTTTATATAGATATCCAAGGAACGTGCTTGAGGGCTATAAGTTATTTTTAAACTAAATTATAAAACAATTATTACACATTAAATATTCAATATCACGCCTGGTACCTTACAGGGTAGGCAGAGAGCGCCGAAAACAATAATTTATATCAGTACTTATTTTTTGCTAAGCAAAAAAATTGTTTCGTATACAATTTATTTCTTGTACAAAAAAATTAATTGCGCCTTACTGTGCACATTTTATGAACCTTATGTTACTTCAGTAGGTAACTAAAAGAGCTAGTAAATAAATAACTGACTTTCAGTAATTAATTAGTACTAGTACGTCATGTTCTTTTGACGACGGAAATTCCAACATATGTTTGTATGCGCAAGACTTTTTCGTTTCATACATTTTTTTGCTCCATGAACCAGTCGGTCGAAGGCCCGCTCTCTGTCTACAGTAATATGTTGATTTGTTTTATTTCTATATTAACTAAAAGTTTTTATTATTATATGAAACTCAGTAACGTCTTGTCGGCGAGGCCTGGGTCTAGCGATGGGCCAAAACGGGCTGATAATAATGATGAAAATTAACTTTGATCCAAATAAGTACTGATTGGAAAATTAGTTATCTCAGGTTTCAGTTGATTGGTCCTCTGAATATGTAACCGTCTAATAAAAACACAACATTATCTTGAGATAACTTCACGCATAGTCACTTGATTGCTGACTATATAGAGCCAATGATATGTTGATCAGAAAGCTGATAAACATATGCATGTGTTTTCTATTTAAAAACGAAGTAGATACTTAATGCGTGCTACAATCGACTCGACTCAACAATCAAGGTACTCGTGTAATATACCACATTTGTCATAACTCAATTTTTTTTTTAATTGATGACCTCATCAACGTTATCAAATTGAAACCAACAAAGCAAACGGAACAACAATAATACAACCGTTTCATTGCGAAGTGAAAACAACGTAGGATTGTAATGTTCCGCGGCGCACGTTTATCAGGAAACAACAGGATGTATTTGCGCTGGACGCGAGCGCGCTCTGGTGTCCGTGTCGTGGTATTATTGTTCTCATAGCCGCTATTAGTAATAAAATCGTGAATAATGCATTTTATATGAGAGATCTATTGGAATATTCGATTTGTTCGTTGCCCGGATCATAATGAAGTGTTCAGAGCTTCTCCTTTAAGAGGCATATAGTCCTTGAAAACATTCAATTTGGTCTACCAAGCTTTTATAAAGTATTAAATACTTTAAGTAATGTCCATTTTTAAAATACAATTATGCCATTTATGTTTTTAATAACTCTATACAAATTGTATTTAAAACGCAACTTAATTAAAATTGTTTAATATCATTATCTGTGGTTGCTGTTACAAGACAAAAATTCAATTTGGTTTTTCGTCACCAAAAAGGTTAAGTACCACTGGGGTACAGTGATAGATCTTTCTGATACAGCAGTACGGCAGCACTACTAACGGCTACGGGATTACACCATTGTTTATAGGGTTATTGGTACAGGAGCCAACAGATATGTGTATGATAATGTATATACATACAAAACATGAATATCTAGTTTTAAAGGAGTTTAATATGAAGGTGAGTTTTTAATTTGAAGGTAATATGAAGGAGTTTAATATGAAACCAGCGGGCGTGTTTAAAAAGAGTTAAATTATACTAGTTTAAGTGTCAGAAAAATTAATTTATATTAGTTAAACTTACGTCCTATTATGG
The DNA here is from genome assembly GCA_018245835.1 of Mysoria sejanus stolli. Classification (NCBI taxonomy): domain Eukaryota; kingdom Metazoa; phylum Arthropoda; class Insecta; order Lepidoptera; family Hesperiidae; genus Mysarbia; species Mysarbia sejanus. The sequence continues at coordinate 19,818 of DWEJ01000006.1, read as the reverse complement.
AATAAAAGGTGGTATATTGCCATACACCGGGCACATGTCCAGACCCTGAGCCGCTACTAGAATATCTTAGTTACGAATAATCCAGTGGTGCTTGACTTGGGATTTGAACCACGGACCACCCGATCGACAATTGCGCTTTGCAACCAATTTAACCATCGAGGCAGGCAGTCACAACGAAATATGGTTATTATAAAATAGATCATTTAATAGCCACCGCCGGACGCGTTACCTCACGGCGATTATGAAAGCACCTCGCTCGGCTTCACCTTTCATTGTTGCCATCACATGTATTGTCATTGACAACAGCCCACACGCGAGGAAAGTGACAGCGTTATAATGTTAGACTAATCTCATAATAATAATGAGTAGGAAATAAATATTGCGTAAACTCCATGGAAAGAAAGAAAAACATAACGTTCATTCATGCATTGTACACAGAACTATTATTAAACTACTTCAATTATGCTACATGTTATGGCCTTAAGCCTTCTCATTCTAAGAGATTCGTATCCAAAAGAAAAACGATAAAAGGGACACCGCTTACGGTGATCATAATGACGACGTAGCCATACATAATTTCATAATTCATTGGTAGTTACGACGATCAACGAACCTGTTCACTTATGACTTTCCATTAGCGCAGCTATTAATCAATTTCAATGAACGTTACTAGAATTAGATCGGACCTTCACGGCGGCTCTTTGGTACGATATGTTTTTCCGTTGTATTTTTTTCATTGTAGTTTTATAAATTGCTTTATTGTTTCACGTTTGGTTATTACGAAAGAAACGTAATAATGTTGCACGCTAAGATTCAACGCTCGGTGTGTTTCCCAAGAGTGGTTCGCTAAGAACGGCTCTACCGATAATAAGGTTAGTAGTTAGTTAAAGTTAGTAGGCGTACTTCACTTTTTCGTGAAATCTAGCCAAGCTACATCAATGTGATTTTGTAAACTATTAAGTTACTATTAAGTATAATAAAATTTGAAAATAAAAAAAATTAAAGATGCCTCTCCGAAATACTTCCTAAGTAAGATCATCTAAAGCTGTTAAGGATTGTTACATTCTTCAATACCGTCTAAATATTTGACCTTCGAAAAAATTTTTAAATTGACCTCTGAAAACCTCGCCAACAGCAGCCACTCATTGTATTAAAGAACCTTCTGGAACGTCTGAACCGAAAGATGCCCTAATATGAGACAACAAAAACCTTGCTCGTATTTAATCAATCAACTCCATATGTAGTTTCCTTGATTGCGTTGGATGAAAAATGTTCAAACAATAAAACATATGCAATGTGCTATTAAGGTCAAATCGTCACGCTCCAGTGACCGCAATCAGCTGGGTTGTTAAAGCTGCACCCGCTGTGAAGTAACAGAGTTGTAAATGCCCACGTCCAACGATGCAATGCCCACGTCCAGCAGTGTGCAGATGCGTTTCCACACGCATTGTATTCACATAGGTGATTTTGTAATGAAACTAGAAGAGTCTACTTTTGGGGCACCATTGATAACACAACCAAACTTGTCCTCTAACTTTAAAAGAAACGATTTAAAACTATTGCATATCAATTTTGTTGTTATCTGTTAAACGTTTAAAGTGAAGTAAACTAAAGAAGTCATCGGTGTGTAACTATCTATAATAACTTTGTTGAGGACTGAAGATGCTGAAGACTACAGCTGCATCTACCAAACTGTACTTGGCCAACGTGGCAGGCTATGGCCTTAACCCTTCTGAGAGAATACCAACTTCCAGCGGAACCATTAGTGGGTTAATTATGATGGCAAACGTGCTATAGTCAACAACTCAGCCAATCACTGTACTCCCGTCAATTTTTTGTCGCAATATTTAATTTTAATAAATAACCTATATCGCGAACTTTATTAGCACCCATTTCAAACGTAATATTTTCTGATCTGTTAAAAACTATCCACTATTCAAAACCTACAACAATAATCTAAAATAACCTCGTTAAAGATTAGCAATAGTTTCTCTATCTTTAAAATCTTCTTAACGAATTCACAAGGCAATCCTGAATGGTGTTTCTAATGAAAGTCCAATGTTTGGACAACAAACAATATCTATACAATACAGCTAATGGCCTGTTGTAATGTACCTGGTATTGTTTCGACACAATGCTCATTATACTGATGCGCGTCCGGTCGTACGTTTGTCTGTACCTTCGAAGGCCCCTTCCTTATATGTTATGGTACATCGTAATTTTTTTTTCCTTCCGGAATAATTCCTCGGGGGGAAGGTGGTGGAAGATTCCAAATATTCGACGCTGGGCTGGCCCTGCGGATATGTAGGATTCGCAGTTAAGGACCTATTGCGCCTACCCACTAAACCACCACCTTGAAGTCGGCTTTGACCCTAGTGGTCTTAAAGCCTCGTAAATCGTCAATTACAGCTATCTCATTTATATGTTATTCATATTATATCGTCGAGACCTTAAGAGATAGGCAGATAGTACCGAATGCTGTATATCTCTATCCTCACAAACCTGATATTCTCCTCCTTCGTTTTCGTTTCTTAATACGTCCAAAATGGTTTTATTTACGTTATCTGTTACAATAACGGTTATTTTATCGTAAATTTCTGTCTTACCTCCTCGTTTTCACAATCGTCCTATATCTTTTCTTTCGAATGTTTAAACAGCTTTATGTTATCGCTAATAATATTTAGTTATTATTTGTTCTATTTCTTTGTAGTCGTTTCTTACAAAATGTTAGTTAAGAGTATTACTAACGATCTCTTTAGTAACTATTTGTATATTTTCGGAATTCGAAATAAAAAAATCTTTTATCGCTTTCATTGCTAGAATTTATAGATACGGACTTCTGTATTTTATGATTTCGTGTCATCATCCAACTCGTCAACTCTTCCGCCGTTCGTTATAGAACTCTCTTCGCAGTTTTAGAATAATAAAGAACCATAATGTTTAATAGTTCATGATGTTGAACTATTAGAAACAATATTTGGTTTGTTTGTGAAGGTTTATCTGTCAAACAAAGGGTGACCTAAGTCCCTTTGTGGCGTTGTGTTAAGCAAAAGACTGTTTTTATTATTATAACAATGATAATAGCACCAGCGTCATACCCGTCATTAGCTTTATATATGCTATGAACATTTACATGCAACGTAACACGTTCAATAAAATACAGTAGGTGAGTTAAGTATCAACGTGAAGAATATAGAGAGAGATACAGATATAGAGATATTGAATATAGAGAGAGAGAGAGAGAGAGAGAGAGAGAGAGAGAGAGAGAGAGTAGTTCTACACAAGGCATAAGTCCAGACTCCGAACCACTATTAGAAGTTACAAGTTAGAAAAACCCAACAGTACCCCACATTTGGATAAACCCGAGATCTCTCGATCAGCGTTCGCTATTGCAAATACTCGCCCAACGGGGCATCCAGTTGTATGTATAATTTGATTTTATTGAAGCAATAAATATAATTGTGGGTCTGATGCCAATAATACCATTATGAAATCGTGCAATATAAACAATCTCTTTTCAAACTTTAAAATTAACGATTATGAAAATTTAACATCGTTTATTTATTTGAGAAGGGGCTAGCTAATTGCGTTGCAAATCAAATAACGAAGGTGAAAATAACTAACATTCCTGACATGCATGATTAGTAATATTAAGAAACTATGGTACAACTTCAATTTCAAGCGTAGAAATATAAATAATAGACGACAATTAAATATTATAAACACTCACGAAACAGTCAACTATTAATTACATCATCAAAGTGAATACATTGTACAGTACTGAACTTCATCTTATAGGCTTAAATAGGCTGAACAAATTGTTCGATCTGACATTTTAAATTCGTAACCTCTCGTTGAGTTGTATACGATCTGCCCGGGACGGGCGGCGTCACCGCTGCTCCTATCTCTGCCGTGAAGCAATTGTTAAAACAAGTTGTGTTTCGTTCTAAAGAATGTGGTAACAGTGGGCCGCGTGTTCACTTGGGGCCACCACCTATGTCCTCAAGATCAACAAGGAGTCTATTATTGGGTCTTAATCAGAGAACGTAACTTCACGCCTGTAATCTCCGAAGAGGTAGGCAGAGGAATGCAGAACGCACCCACGTTTCACCGGTTACGTTTACGTCCCACTATGGAATAGGTAGTGAGCCTATTACCATGCATCGGCATGCAGAACAGTAACTGCAAACACTAATAGTTTTATTTACGAGTTTAATCTATTGAAACTCTAACATTGACGGTTTTGTTCGTACAGTCTAATTCTCAGTAGATCGTAGATGTCCGCGGCCGGCTGCCGCTGCTACTCTCTTCACATAACAAAAAATGTTACAGATAATGTATAATGTATCTATAGGTACAAATTACTATATTTTGTTCTCGCCTTGTACTTTTTTACCTTCTAATAATCTACTGTACTTTGAACTGCACTGATCATATTCATATCACCTACCTTAAATGTAGTTAAATCCCTTTCATAACGTAAGATTCAGTCAGACGTTTTCAAAGGACTTTCTCTTCATTTATATTCTTATTATTTGCAAACGAATCAAATTAATGTATCTAACATCACTGAGTATTAAATGTAGATATTTAATCATTTTCAACGTTATTTCATTAATAATTATTAAAGTTCCCCATATCTGCATGTATTGTTATAGTGTTACTAATTTTGGAAGTACTTAAGCGATTTTCTTAACTCCTTGTTCTTTTGTAGTTATTATATCGTTGGTTCAATAGTTCGTTCCTTATATCGGTTGGTAGGGAGCACCGTTTATCACAAATCTCTAATTCTCGTTTCTTTCTTCCTTTTTCCTTGTTATATTAAAATTATTCTTTTTTATTTAAATGAAATATTTCATTACTCATTGTTAATAGCTTTTAAACTCTAGTATATTGTAATCCATTTATACAATTAAATTGATCCTTATTACATGACTCAACGGTGACACCTCATGATAAGACTTTAAGTCTTCACATCCTCACATATTGTTATCTGTGTCTCATTCTGTATGACAACAGCTGTTTCAATTAAAAGAGTTGCTGCGGTATCGTTAGGTAAAGTCCTGCGCTCTGTTACTTGGAAGGTTAGCACAGATTATAACAACAATATTTAATGTCGCTATTTGTTTTATTATAACCTTTTGCTAACATAAAATTTTTAGTTAACGTTTCTAGTAGTAGTTTGGAATCTTTATATGTGCCCGGTTTACGGCAATAGGCACAGGCTCACCACCAACTCTATAGTGACTGACTACCACTTCTCTGACTACCACTTCTCTGACTACCACTTCTCTGACTACCTCTTCGGGGATTGCAGGCGTGATGTTACGTTTATTACTATATCATCAAGTGACGTCCCTTATGGGGTAAGCAGAAGTCATAGCGAGCCAAATATTTTCTATCTTGAGCACAATCTAAAGGGAATATATATTTCTAACGACTACCAGGCTGGTACACACAGACTGTACTGAACACGTTATTGTAATGTAAGATTTAAACTTCGTCAGTGTTCGTCAGCGTTTAACTTCGTAAGCTCATCAGCTGTATAGTATTGTATTATTATATGGTAATTGCATGTTAATGAACTGTATATTAATGTAGTTTTATTGACTCTGTTGCTATTTAATATTTTGTATATGTATACATGTGTATTTGTATGTATATATGTGTGCATGTTGGTGTTATTATCAGCGACTGATCTGAAAGGTTACATAGGTTACTATTTTATTGCAATCACAGGAAACGGGCAGCAGTGAGTGCAAAAGAGATAGAACATGTGTTAACCCGATGCAATCAGCACGTAGCATCTCTCAAGGCGAACGAGACGCAACATGTGAACGAAACTGTAATAAATTTAATTGTTGAATTATTAGAGCACGAAACCGAAATTAATATATCACTGAATCCCTCACAAAAGTTGAGAGTAGAATGCGTTAAAGCAATGGCAATATTCTTTGAATATATTCCTACTTTCGTTGTAGAGGCCTCTTTTTAGAACAATTTTTTAAATTTATGGATTCAACTGATATTTACTGTGACTTCACGCCAAACGCTTAGTGCTTGACAACAATCGCCAAGTTCTAAATATTTTTATCTTTGTATGAAATTCATTTTAGAAATGTAATATGTAAATATGTATTTATTATTGTTTTTATAATACACAAATTAATGTTCGGAGCGAAAGCCTGCGTCATCTATCACATGTATTTACGTATCTGTCACATATCAAATAAATTTTCGGCCCTTTGTATGATTGTATGGAATTTCTCGTCGAGAGAAATCTTTACGACAATAATATTCACGAAAGAGTTCTTAAAAAACTGACCGAGTGGTCTTGACAATGTTTAATTTAACGTTTCCGGTTACAGTATTGCTAGTTCTTTCTAATAATAAACATACAAATGTTAGTTTAGCTAACTTAGAGCAAAATAAATATTACCCAATACTTTGCAAAAAAATTTTGGTAGAAAAAAATCACTTTCTTATGAAAGTTTAAAATCAACTACGTAATTTTTTTTTTTAAATTGATGTGGAATATTTTTTTTTAAAACGAAATCCTAGTAGATCATTTTGAAGTCACTTAAAAAGTTATAAATTCTTATATATTGGATATTTAAAAAATAAGACTGTCTGTCTGTTATTTTTCCGGTAATTTTATTATTTGTGATACTGCGGTGTCAAGTTAACGTCGAATTAGTTCATTCAGCTCAACCGTTAGCCGCTACAGTTATAATGTGCGTTCTGTAAAGTAGACGCTTAACGTTCTATTTTCAAATTCACACATCGTATTAGTATAGACGTATTTTAATCCGTTTGGGAAATTTATTTATAAATAAGCTTTTACTGAGGCTGCAGAGGACTGATTATTGAATACATTGTATTAGTCTAAGGTGAAAATTAAACGTCAGAATTGTTTAGTAATACTAACCTAATTTTACGTTAATAAATAAATGTTCCTTGAGACGTGTGAAGTTGCTAACCCGCAGTTGGCCCGCTTGGTAATCTAAAGCCTTAACCTTCTTATTGTGAGAGATGACCCGTGACCTCACTGTTGACCGACAAACGGGTCGAGAAAAAACTACGTAAATAAGTAAAATTCGAACGTTTACTGTCGCTACTGCCACCTACACTTAGTTTTAATTTTCGAAATTAGAATTTCACGTAATAAATACGTTTTTACATAACTTCACGAATATATGTTGTCTTAGGGATATATACTTTAATAATCTTCGATCATCAGGCCCGTCTTAGTCACTTGGTCCTCCTCAGCCTCACCTAGTGAGCATCATCACGTCCTATTTTGGCCTTACCGTATCCAGCTTTTGCCTGCAACTTTTTTTAATACCAAATAATTCCACCTAACCGAAAAGCGTTCGCTTCTACGGGTGCCTCTATTTATTTAAAATTATTTATTACATATATTACCTATTGCAACATCACCAGTGCCTCATACTGATTACGTGTTAAACTATAGACAAACAATGAGACCATAGACTAGAACTTTGTATTTTTAGCCTGTTACGTATTGGCGCACTTTCTACGGACTTCGGTATTCGAAATTGGTGAAAACACGCGTCGTATGCGACTTTTCACATCGTGTGACTAGTTGTACACTAGTACTGTCCCGTGACCAAAATTATCGATAAAGTTAAACGATCCTATGTTTTCTTGTCTCCTATGCGACTGTTTTGACGCTATATTTACTGATCCAATTGCCGTACATGGCGATCTTCCTCGCAAAATGTGGTCCAAGACTCCCGAGTTTGGAGCATAATCCATCATGTTGCTCCATTTGTTGTTGTTGTCTGGCCAGAAGTGCAATTGTTAGTGAAACTGACAACGCCACGGGTCGTGGGTTCGCTTCCCAACCAGAATTAATATGTGTGTTGAGCTTTGTCCTGTTGGGTGTAAAAATATCTAGGTATATATGTATATATTTATTTATTAATTTATACTTGTAGTTTATTAACCGTCTGGTTACCATAACACAAGCTCTTTTAATGCTTAACTTAGGATCAGACAGCCGTTTGTTTAAATCTCCAAAAAAATACAATGCGGATTTTCAGAGAACTAACCGAACAAGACAAGTTGTTCAATTCCATGACCAAAATGATCAATCAAACCAAAAGTACCTTTGAACATTTGGTTAAAATATATCTGAAGATATTTCCACATTTTGTAGTTTCGTCAGTAGGTACTACAGTAACGTCGCGCTTGCTACTGAAATTAAATCTAATTGTTTTAATAATAAGCTTCATATTGGATTAGTGTAGCCAATGCGAATCGTTTCCAATGGTGGTGAAAGCTGGTGCCGGCACGGTCTGACCTCCCGCGCTCGTAAGTGATCTTTCTGTTACCGTTTAGACTGCCTCGTCGGTCGTGATGGTCGCAGGCGCGAGGCCCTGGGTTCAAATCCCAAGTCGGACACTACTGGATTTTTCCAATTTAAATTTTCTATTTGTGGCTCGTGGCTCTGGAAAAGTGCCCGTATGACAATAGGCTCACCACCTATTCCATGGCAGGACGTAAACGTAACTGGTGCAACATGGGACTGTACTAAACTCCTCTGCCTACCTCTTCGGAGATCGCAGGTGTGATAGGATCGAACATGGGACATTCCTAAATTTACTGTTGTATTTGTTATATTGGAATACTGTGGTTATTTTAAGGGACAACGTCGATTCATTGTTCGTTACATTCCGATTTTGGGTTTTCCTTGTTTTATCCCATTGTGCGGTGTACGACTAATGTTTTATGTTTGCCTATTTTCGTTACATTCGCCTTTTTGCAGCTCACAACAGCTGACTGTTATTGGCCGCCATATTTTGAGTCGTATCATCGTATGAATAATGCCGCTCTCAGATTACTGGCACAGCACGTAGACATAACGGGGACACTAGTTACCTAAACCTCTAAGCAAAAGAAATTCGTATATTTCTTCTATATTCGTATATTTCTTGTGTCTAGGATGCTTTAGAATGATCTAGAATATGAGAATTAGGCCAATGGGTTTGATAAATGACCACGTAAATTTTTATTTGTGAGTCACAATTATATTAAAAAATATTAAGTTACACAATCAGAGACCGAGAAGTATCTATGTATTTCAGTTGAAATTTAGTTTAAGGGTAATTTTATATAAAGATACGTCGCCATCATCTACACTTCCCTCCATGACAATCATTACAAGTTAGAATCAACCGGAGCTCCCATGAAGCATCGGCGTCGCATAGTGATCACTTTGAGAAAGTACTTAAATATGTATTGGATGAAGGAAAACGGACACACGTCGTGGGACGCCGCCGCGGACGCCGATCGCGCCCCGTCCCGTCCGCGACCGGCGTCACCGCAGCGGACGTCCGCGCTGATCAAACAATTAAACGCCTCAATACCTACTTGACGGCAACTGTTTTGTCTTATTGTCCCGACAATAACACACTATACCTACGCCATTGTCATTCAAATCTACTGTGAAATCGTTGAGAGTTTCATGTGCTAGAGACACATTATTTAAAAAAAATATCTATTTTATATATAAATGTATATGGAGTTTATTGGCCGTCTGGCGAGTTTACCACGAGTTCTTTTGACGCTTAATTTGGGATAAAATAGCCGTGTGTGGAGACTTCACAAGATGTTATTATTACATGTCTGATCCATGTCTCCCAATTTCTGTCTAATATTTTGTTTATATCAGCATTTGTTCATTTGATATAGTATTTTGTTTCTATAGTGTTAACTATATTGTGATTGGATCCTGTTAGCTACAATAGCAACAAAATGTCAAAATCGTGCAAGATTCTTGTAACATTTTCTTACAGAATATGAAATTCTTGGCTACAAGTTAGGGTCATCTGTGGTGTGTAGAATCGTAACTAAAGTTATTACAGCAACAAATGGTCCGTACCTTTATTATTACTTACCATAATTACGATCGAGAGGTTGTGGGTGCGACTCCCGGGTCGGGTATTACTGGATTTTGTAATCTAGATTTTCTACTAGAAATTTCTAGTGGTGGTTAGGAGTCTAGACAAGTATGTGCCCGATGTATGGCAATCGACTCGCCGCCTATTCCATAGCGAGACGTCACTGGTTAAACGTGGGAGTGTAATACTTATCACAGCCTATCTGTACGGAGATTATAGGCGTGATATTAAGTTGCCTATGTCTAAACATATTCGTTTAATCTGTAAGTCTAATGTGCTCTTGTCTCGAGTATCTCTATGACAAGTCTCGATGACTGAAAACGTCTGTTTACAGTTATCCACTGCCTACTCATCCGTGTGTAAACAATAACCTCACGCAGAAATAAGCCAGGTTGCCGGCGATTCGCGACGGTTATCTAAAAGTAGCGTTAGCATAAAAAGAATGCTTGGAGCAATAAGGAAAGTCGCATTTGGTTCACTAGTACAGCGCCTTGTACCGTGTAGAAACGTAAAGTTTAACTATTCAAATATATTACATAGCTCGAGACAATATAACGAAATTTGTGATTTTATTACTTTATTGAGGATATTTTAAATTTTACTATCAGCTTGAAAATAAACAAAAACATAAGAGTAATAATTATTCAAATGATATTGATAGCTTTAAATATTCATGATGTGACGGGAAATGGTATATTACATTATGTTGATGGAGAACCAGATGCAACAATTTGAACAGTGAGCAATTTTTATAGGCGTGGCTTATTTTGTCACGTAACAATGGCGACGTCGTGCCATACAAGGCTGCTGATGGATGGTATTGATCGATGAAAAATGGAACAACACAATGATCAGCTCCATTGTAGTCCTGTGAAGGCGCGCAAATATTTCTGACCATATTAAAAGCATATTGATTTTATTATAACACGATCAATCTACGCTCCAACGATTTAAAACATTGCAAAGATGTACACTGTAGGAAACTGGCACCCGCTCACACGATGCATTAAAGACGCAATCGCGTGAGAGATAATTCATAGAACCTAACAATAGCAAGACATTCGCTAAAGAAACTTCTCGGAAAATTATGGAAACCGAACGCCCACAAAAAGAACCATGCACTTTCGCTGGCTAACTTGTCATAGTCTCCGTTATAAACTTGTTTATGGCTAATCAATCGTTTTAACACCTCCGTTCCATGACATAACACCAAACATGCAAATAGCCGCTTAATAACTTCCTACATTCATTCGGTTGCATTAATTGTTTCAGATGGCGTAGAAAACCGGTCAGAGATATCCAGCACAAATGTTATTGAACAATCTAATGGAAGGCGAAACGATTGCCGCGAACAATTTGATTTCATCGATCAAAGGTTTCAAAGCTGACGGCAATGGGCATGGAACCATAAAAGCGTTGTTGAAAAACTTTATATTGCCCGAAGCCGATACAATGGCCATCAAACAAAGACAAAACAATAATGAAAAATGTGTATATTCAGTACCAATACAACCCCCAATCAACCGTTTCAAAGATATGACGAAATCTGTGAACGACGCTAAGATGGCATTTTTAAAATCGACCGTTGAACAAACTTCGTCGCCCCCAAATAAAATAAAAGTGGAACCTACGTTGCATTATGCTCAATTAGCTGTAACCACCACGAGCGAAGATTCTCGAAGCACAGGTGGAGGGAAAAATATCAAGGAAATTACGGACAAACTCAAGGAAAACAACGTTCCAAAAAATATTTCCTCCAATGTTAAGAAAAAAATTGATCAACAACAAAGGAAAGTAAGTTTTAAAACGAAAAGTGCTTCCGTTTCCTATCGCCGACCACCACTAGCTACCAAAACTTTGACTATAACGAGTAGTAAAGTAACAGAACTGACCAAAAAGTTCAACGATTTGATGTATGATGGGGCTCATAGTAAGTCTATTAAACAGTCAAAATTGATTAAAACCATGGAAGATTTGCAAACAGCAACTCGTTGCTCTGCGAGTAATAGTTCTACTCCTTCATCCACGCTCAGCTCGAGCCCAAATATAAAAATAGTCGTACGTCATAGACGTAGTTCTAAAAGACGCGGCAATAAAAAAAGATGTTCTAGCATGGATTCCATTGATAAAGTTTTGTTGTCTGAAGGTTCGTCTGGAAAAATCCGCATAATACGTTCAAAATCGGACGGTACCAAAATTCCAAAGTCACCAAAGAAACGACTAAAATATCAAGATTTGAGTGGGCAACAAAGCGGCACAGATTCTGTTGATGGTACCCCAACAAAAAAGACGACTAATGAAACACCCAAAATAATTGTAGAGACCTCAGAATCCATTGGCGTCAAAAATGCGATTAAAAAATTTGAATGTGAAATCAGTGCTCAGTCAAATAATAATAATAATACAATGAAAAGAAAACCTAATATTACTACTAGTACAATCCCAATAAAAGAAAAACCAAAAGTACCTGAAAAGAAATCATCTTTAGTTTTAACGAAAAATCTTGTAGTGAAAGATGGTGTTCCAAAAATTAAAACAATCAAACCTGTTGTTCAGGATTTAACTGTAAATAAGATTGAAAACAAACAACAAACACTAAATATTGTTAAGAAAAAGGAACCAATCTATGACAGAAAAAAATTTAAAACAAATTATATTCATTCTGAAAAGTTACCCTTACATGTTGTAGAAATAATACAAGAAGATGTTGATGAAAATGTAGTTACGGATTCTAATCATCGCGATGAAATATCAAATCTTTCACAAACAGACATTTACCAAGAGATTGAATCTACTATAACACCCAATGAATCATTTCTGTGGCGAAGAAAGAGTAATACTCAAATTTACTCCGATGGTGAAAAATCTGCGACAGATAATGCTTATGGAGCAGTCAGCGTTGTTACAAACACTACTAATGTAACAGTAGTTGAAGATCAAAGAGAAATATTATTGAAAGATGAATCTCAAACACAAGAAAATATTGAATCTCAAAGCAATGATGTTGTACAAATAAATAGTAATTGTGATCCTGCTATGGACTTTGAAAGTAACTTAATAGAGGCTTATAATAAAGAAGTACTTGTAGGATATACGTCTAAACTCAAAACCGAGACAGTGGTCGAAGATGACTATGAATTACTAGAACCACGAGACACCGACAATGTAGTAGTCATTACTGTAAAAAGTGATAGATCCTCTAAAATAAATTGTCCATTACCTGAAATACCTGTTGAACATAAGAATAATTCTGAGAGCCGAGACGAAGAAAATATATACCAGTGTCTTTTAGAAATGAGATCCCACCCAGAAGGCGATGAAAGTAGCATCCACAACTACGAGCTATGTGAAAATCAGTTAGAAGAGAGAACGAGAGGCGACGGTGACAGCGATGATGGTTATGAATATTGCAAGTCTCCCGTGAAGCCTTACTGCCACACGTCGAGTTCAGGAATACAAATCGCCGAAGACTATAAACCCTATAAATCTGAAGATAATAATAAAAATTATGAAATCACAAAATCAGTTAGCGGAACGTCCACCGTCAGCTACGAAAAAATCGGCTCAGAGAGAATTTATGAGAAAATTCCAACTCGGCCAGCCAAATCCAAAGAAAGTAGTCCCAATTACAGCCACAGACACTCCTTCGTGTCTTCGGATTACACAAGCTACAATGATACCGAGAATATTTATGACACAATTAAACATGGCGACGGAGCGTCACTGTCCCATTGTTACGAGAGCATCCCTAATAGTCCGAGCATGGTGAAGCTTAGGCACAACTTAAAGAAACAACTAGCATCTGCCGTGCAGAAGCGTCTTTCATTTGATACGGTCTCGAACATCAGCCAGTCGACGCTATCCAGCGAACAAAAGACAAATAGCATTTACGGCCAGAGATCTGTTATGAGTTACAATGGCCAAGAGATTGCCTTCCAAGTACCGAGCAGCGAAACGAGTGTCAGTGACAGGAGCGACCGTAGTGACGACTGGGTGGACGTGTCCGACGAGGAAAAGACTGAAGAACAAAAAATTATCATGTACGTATTTCTGTTCATATGTGGCGTGCCTCCTGAAAAAAAACGTGTTTGTTCACATTCTCTCAGTCCCCAGGTCTTCCCATAATAAAATTAATTATAATCATAATCTCCAATATGCAGGTTGGAACTTCATTTTATTATTTGTATGGTTAGAATTTTATTAAAACTCCGCATGCATGGGTTTCATTTAAACAATTCTTCGAAATAGAAATGAAAAAAAAATTTGGTGTAACTAATGAGTTGACCTAGATAGAACTATGAATACGAAACTCGTATCACATCAGTTATGGTGACCTATAAATCTATAGGGTGTAGTTATCAACGATGGTTTCCAAAGAGTTAGCAAATAACCTTATCTGATCGATATTAGCGATGTACGTTATGATTAGATCAGTTTATAAAACGTAGAGGAACGAGGAATACGGTATAACGCGCAAATTGTACTTACTTATTGTTAGTAATAAATGGAGATCATAATTTGCAGAGTACGAGAAAGAAGTCGGGGAAAGAAAAGTCCAATAAGTTGGTCGCAGAAAGTCAGACATCAGTGGCACAAGTCTCCAAAAAAAAATGAAGATAAAGGTTAGTTTTATTTTTTTGTTACATGATTACTCTCCGGGCTTTTATATTTGAGTTAGGCTATTTTTTTGGTTTAGGCTATTTGTATGACATGCTAGTAACGCCATCTGTAGCATTTCCATCACATTACCTACAATATCACAATGGTGGTCTTGATTTAAAATAGATATTCATCAAAAGATGGCGCTACTTTGTACTACAAAATTAATCGGTTTATTAGTATTTACATTGATTTTCTACATTCAAGTCATGTATGTATGTATGTATGCATCAATATGTATATTTTTTAAAACATATTTAGAACCATAGCCATCGCTGTCTATATAAAAGTGCTATAGGAATTGTGATATTTAATTCATAAAAAAACCATAAACAATATACCTACTATACATCGATTTCGAACGCTATGCGCTGTAAACTTGAAACAAATATTTAAGTGTGAAAAACAATAAGAAACATAATAAAAAACAAACAATGTGAAACAAATACGACATTAGCGTAGGACGCCTGTCGCGACATCTTACGCAATGTCCCATTGAAGCAAATACGCATTATGGCTGGCGGGCGGTTTGACCGCATGTCCAGACATTTCTCCATTGAAACCATTCGTGTCTAATATACTAGTAAGGCTGTGGCATATACGAGTTTAATAAATGTTATTGTTTTTGAAACGATGACAGTTACAAAACTTGCAGTGAATTGCAGTAAAGGTATTATTAACCCGGCCTTCTTTTAGGACGTTTCCAATTTGATCGAAGTACCTACATAAATACGGCTAGATCTACTTCTTCCTACTGAACTGTGACTATAGATTTTGTAATATATAATATACATAATGATTGAGATATGCATACGGGGTCATTGACAACAGCCTAGACGTGGTACAGCGAACAGTATAATAAATGATTACGTACAAATAAAAATTACATAAATGATTGTCGTCTCCCTCTCGGCAGTGCACGGTCTTCGCCGAGTCATGTAGCGACAGAAGTAACAAAGAAATACCAACAATCAGGTGTCTGTTTCTTTTAAGATCGGAGGACAATCCCTGTATTGAAATTGTAAATTAAGTAATTGGGCGGAGAACAAGCGGATAAGAAAACTATAATATTAAATAATAATAATATCTTGGGATTACTCCACACGCTATCTTATCTGATTCCAAAGCAACATCTAGACACAGCTGTCTAATGATATTTCATGATAAACTTACACATATATGCAGCTACTATAACTAAATAAATACGAATACGTAACTTCACGCCTTACGTAACCATCTCCGAAGAGGTAGAACAGAGGAATGCAGAACACTCCCATGTTTCACCGGTTACGTTTATGTCCCACTATGGAATAGGTGGTGAGCCTATTGCCATGCATTGGGCACATATCCAGACTCCGAACCACTACCAGAATTCTATTTTAGTTTTTCTAGTAGAAAATTTTCTTATTAGAAAATTTTGTAGCGTTCGACCCGGGAATCGAACTCGCGACCTCCCGATCGGCAGTCGCACTCAAACGATGCAGTCAAATAAAAACGAATACTTATATAAATACTTTTTTTACACACAGACATAGAATGAATACTTGTGCTCATCACAAAAATATTTATACTGGATGGGAATGAAATCCAGGATCCCCGGCTCAACAGTCAGGTTTGCTAAGCATTGCAAGAACGGGCCAATCGGATCAGTCAAAAACAAAATAATTAATGTGAGAAATGTTATTGTAAATCAAAGTTCCTTTTTTAAATCGCCAATTTTTTTTCTTAAATGTCATTGTTTTAGAACTAAAATAAAATAGGCTTGTAGTATGTATTGTTTTTTTAAAAAATAAAATAATAATTTAAAACATAACTAGTTCATTGTGTCAGGGATTATTTCGTTTAAATACATTGTAAATTAATTAAGTTAAACTAATTGCACAATAATCGCAGGATACATAAATATCTATTTAATTATTTAAATTAACAACGCATTACATTGTAATCGTACTCGCTTATTACACTAGACGCTTTAACAATTAGTAGTATAGTTCAAGATTTTTTTTTAACATCACGCCTGTAAGATTCAATTAAAGAAATATCTAATAACAAAATCTTTCTACAATAAAGCTAAATAAATATTTAAATCATTGTTAGATAATGTTATATTAAGTTATATTCATTATAACTGGATTAATTTGCAATAATATTGTGAGCAGAATAAATAGGTATTTAATTTCATTTCTACTAATTGTGTTCAAATAATATATTCCATTATGTGACCTGACTGGCCGCTAGATGCAATGATTATAGAACTTTACAGCCGAACCAGAGCTCTTGGTTTTGATTCTAACAAACATTTAATTTGGTCTGATTTATTTTATTTTATTTTATTTTATAGGTTCACTAAACTGGACATTACAAGATCAAAAAACAAACATAAATAACACTAAATTAATCATACTTATGTGTAGTGTCCTAGAAGTGAACACTTCATGCAATAAAAATTTAATTATTTACACTTCTTAATAAACTTCTTAATAAATACAAATGATATAAAATATATATATATACCTATCAAAAATATTAAATAAATAAACACAATTATCTGTCCAGGTTGGGAGTATAAAGAAATCTTTTTAAGATATATTTATATCTGTATTTGTAGTTTATCAGCCATCTGATTAACGGAACACAGATTCTCTCCGAGTGTAATACGGCCTTCCCGTGGGAAGGCCGTGTGTGATGACCCAAGATATTTTTGTTATTGTTATATGTACTGAAGTCTGGTCACCATACTCTTACATAGTGTCATTCGAGTTGAATCAAAACAAATTATTTCTCACGCGCGCGACGCGGCGACGCATCGCTTATCCCTGACCGCGTATAACTGCAGCCCCGATAAACCAACACACAAGACCCCATGACGAAGCGTCTTCTCGAACAATATGTTTTAGAATCAACGCCGATACAGACCTACCCTCACTGGTTTACGTTTGTACGTATGGCAGTAACGAACGATGCAATGTTGTATGTAATTTTGCAGTGCTTCGTAGTTCGCGTTGCTCAAGTGTTATTACCAGTGTCATAATTGTAATGTGTGTACTTTGGTATTGTTGAAATTGTAGTTACATTGCAAGCTGGAGTGTTTTAAGTTTGTTGGAACGAATGTTTCTTAACGCGGCTTGCAATAGGTGTCGATTGGCAGAAATCATATCGTAAGGAAAAATCGTTATTGATTTTAAAGGCATCCATTACAATATTTAGGAGTAGTAACGCTGTGAATAATCTCGAATGGGACAGAGGATAAATAGTATCTGAGTTTAGAATAAAATGTTCTAATTAATCTAAGAGTACCTAACTACTAACAGTTTTAGCGCTGCGAACCTATCACTGGTTAGTACTTATTAAAATCTTATTGAAAACTAATACTAACTGAAATTACTGACACTAACGGTCCTATGCGAGATAGATTACAGAAACCATGGGCGGTAGTGGTCACTCATTACTGCTGCATGTTCTTTTAACGATGTATTTACATAAAAGAACAGTACACCCAAGCAAAATTTTATGAATATTACGAACGATTCACATTTGCGTAAAGTTAGCCGCCTTCGAGAATTACGATGTTATTCTATCTATAACAGTTCCATAGACTATAACGTTATAACCGCCGGCATTAAATATGATAATTATTTCCGTGTTCTCAAACGATTAAGAAACTTTATAATTGCTTTCGACGAGTGAGGTGAAACTCCACTGAAATGTGTAATCCACTGAAAAAAAAAAAACAGTCGCCGCATCTAGCTGACTGTACCTCTACAATTATTTGTCATAATGATCCGCAGACATGTAATGTGGAAGGTTGGATGTATGTGTGTTCCGTTTCAACTGTTCAAGTTCAATAATGAAAGTGTTGTACATAGAAAGAGCACAACATGTCTGTAACCATGTCCATATGTAACCATATGAAAGTCCTGGCGTGATGGTTTAAGAATAGCTACGAAAACAGACAGCTATGTAGTACAACTTTTCAGTTTTTTAATCATCTGTTTTGTTTCTGCAAATGAAAACTTTTCTGATCAGGGATTATAATGATCAAAATTCATTTTGTACAAAATCGCATTGATATTATTTACCGCTATTTATATCTCGTTGCGTAGTCTCTTTAAATAGCACATATCCTCAAATTTTAGAACGTAAGAGCTATAGCTATAATGTCAACAACAGATATTTTAAATTGTAAAAGTTAGTGCTTTTACAATATAAAATATCAGCTCAGCTCAGCCAATGCCACAAAATTCATCGTCTTGTGGCACGTCTTCGTCGTCTCACTCTTCATGCTCTTGTGGTCGATTTAGTCTGCAACAGATCTCTTCTTCGCGTGTCTGCTGACGCACGAAGAGCTGATTCCTAACGCCAACTGACAATCTCCATTATGGGTGTATTCTATTGCCTGTTTTTGTGTCATGCGTATCAATCTCAGCTCATTGTTTATATGTACTCGTACATTCTCCGGAGAAGCGAGCCAGCAGTATTGTTAATGAACAAGTCTGCGATAAACATTTATAGACAAAAACGTGAAATTCATCTATCGGCAACCATTGAGAACACTTTCACTTCGGATTCTCGTTCGCCTATCCACCGATTCACTGATTGATTGATCGATAGCTTTGCTTGAGTTATATATGCAATAAAATATTGCAATAAAATTTATTCATTCATTGCAATGCTATGTGTGAATTTCATGATTAAGTTGGAAATATTTGAATTACAAATCAGATGGAATAATTTCATTATTCGGAATAGAAATTTCGAGAAGTCCGTTTGAGATCGAGATCTTTTCTATAAATATGTTGGTAATGCTGTGATACTTTGGTAACAGTAGTTTGAACAAAGATATTCATATTAGTAGTGAGTGATGTGAAATTGTAACATTATATGTATATAAATAAAATAACGGAAGTACCAAAAAGTTTCCCTATTCCGTTACGTTTCAATTTTTTGATATTTATTCAAAATGCTAACGATATTTTCATTAATAGTTATGTAGGTTGTTTTATTATGGATATTTTCGTTCATTTAAAATTTATGATGTTATATGTATCTGCATTCATTGACATTGACATAAGCTCGGAATGTCGTCGGCCATTTTCATAGCGTCGCCATTATTGACACATTGAAATGGCGGGAAAAATTTTAGAGAATCACGAGTTATTTTCTGTCAAATTAATGTGCACATAAATTTTAATAAACGTGGAAATGTGTCATATTATAATATACATACAAATGA